>QEPC01006491.1:3027837-3044178 GCA_003113815.1 Sphenodon punctatus | reverse complement strand
CTCCTCCTTGCTGGCCTTCCCCACTCTCACCTTTCTTCCCTCATCTCTGTTCAAAACTCTGCTGCCAGGATCATCCACCTAGCCCGTCGCTCTGAACACGTGCAGCCTCTCCTCTCCTCTCTCCACTGGCTCCCTCTTCCTGAGCGTATTCTGCACAAGCTTCTCATCTTCACCTACAAAGCCCTTCACAGCCTCACTCCCACCTACCTCTCTGCTCTGTTCTCCCTCCGAACCCCTGTTCGAGCATTCCGCTCCTCTTCCATCCCCTCCCTCACCCTACCACGTCTCCCCTGCTCCCCCAACCACCTTCATCCCTTCTCCCTCGCTGCCCCGCATGCCTGGAACTCCCTCCCTGCCCTCGTCTGCCTTGCCCCCACCCTCCACACCTTCAAGTCCCTCCTCAAAACCCCCCTCTTCCGCTTCGCCCTTCCTAACTCCTGCTAATCATCCCCACCCAGGATTATCCCCCACCTGTTATCTGTAAACTCTCAATTTACTGTAACCAAGCCAAGAACATGTACCTGAGTTCTTACATCCTTGTGAATGTCGCCTCCCTTGTCTCTCCCTCTGTTCCCCCTTCCCTGTCTCCCCTCCCCCTGTCTTTAGATTGTAAGCTCTCAGGCAGGGACCTTGTCCATCTTATTATTTGTAAAGGTACAGCGCTGGCGCTATATAAATGCTTATAATAATAATAATAAATAATCTATCTTATTGGACCTGTGTCTGTAGCCAAGGTGTACTGTGTAACTTTAATGCTTGTGTACTCTCCCTTACAGAAGTGAACCCAGTAAAAGAGAGCACCATCACAACTCCCTGGCCTCTGTCTCAAACGTCGCCCAGAAAATTTGATTTTCCTTTTCAAAATTCAGTAAAAAACTTCCAAATTTCATTTTGAGGCTGAGCCTCAAACACCTTCCTCCTCTAGCACTTTCAGTGTTCAAAGTGTTTTACAATCCTTATCTAGCGCACCCTCACAGCAACCCTATGAGGTAAGTCATTATTATTCCCATTTTACAGATGAGGAACCAAGGCTGAAAGAACAATCCCCTCCCCCCCCCTCCCATTTTTAAAGTCAATGAGAATTTTGCTCTGAAAGAGATGGACTTGCCCAAGGCCACCTGATGAGTTCATGACGGAGATGGTGGGATTTGAACTCTGGTCCAATATGAACTTAACAAGGCCACCTGGTGAGTTCATGACTGAGATGGTGGGATTTGAACTCTGGTCTCAGTCCACTATCTTATCCACTAGGCCACACTGGTTCTCCTCATCGTTGTGGAATTCAGAAACTTTCACAAAGTTTCCACAAACATTTCAAACAGGTCAAAAAGTCAAAAGCAATTTTGTTTCTTTCTTCGCACCCCATTGCAAATTGCTCTTTCCAACCTGTTCTTATAGGGGCCATCTAGTGCAGAGGGTCCCCACCACCACCGCCAAAGGATGGATCAGACCCCAATTTGGGGTCATATCTGCTGATGGGGTCACAACCCCAACTGCTCTTTGATGGGTTTTGGTGCTGGCTTGGTACTTTGTTTTATAGCTGAAATCATCCTGCATCTGAACAGGAGGTTGGGCTTGACCCTTGACGTTCCTTCCAACTCTAAGATTCCATGGTTGTGAAGTTACATTTAAGGCCACTTTCAGACACTGCCCCCCCTCCCCCGGCGCATATTTGGGCTGGGGAGGGGGGGATGCGCAGCCCAAATATGCACAGTGATCTGGCGATCTGAAAGGCTCCCCCACGCGGCTTTGCCGGCAGAGACGCGCAGGGATACAGAGCTCAATTTATTGCTCTGCATCCCGCGCGTCTCTGCCAACAAAGCCGGCGTGGGGGGTGTGTGTCTTTCAGACAGGCCGATCCCTGCGCATATTCAGGCTGTGCATCCACCCCCCCAGCCCAAATATGTCTGAAAGTGGCCTGACTTTCCAAATGCAGGCAAAAAACTTGAGAAACAAGAATTCGATGCTACAATCCCACTGCTCTTTCCCAAGACACAGTGCTCGATGGGACGATTTTAAAAACCCTGCATGCCCGTGTTCCACTCTCCTTACTCCCTCCCGGATGATCGAGGGTCCCCTGGTCACGCCTGGACCCTTCCCAGCTGCTGACCCACATTTTGCACAGAGCAACCCAAGCTGCTTACTTTGCAGGTAGGTGGCCACGTCGGCCAGACTGAATGTGGAGAGGGAACTTCCTGGCAGGCCTGGGGGTCCCGGTGGGCCTGGAGGGCCAACAATGCCACTAAACTCAGAGGCTGAAAAGGCAAAGCAGAAAAAAGCATTAATCCCCTGCCTCTCCATAACCAAAGTGTGTCTCCCTCAGTAACCAAGTTAACCGTTCTGTCACCAAAGCACCTCTCTCGTAGGGGGAACGTCTGCCAGCTACAGCGACAACAGAGCCTCTCTTAGTCGCATGCTTTCTTTGGAGGTAGGAGTGTGGGAAATCCAACAGAAAGCACAATGCTCTGAAGTGCAATTGGGACTTTCTAAGACAGCCCCATGTACCCCCTTGGCCGCCCGGGCCGCAGCGTCCATGTTTGGAGGGCTGGGATTCCGTCAATGCGAGAGCATTCAGAATTAGAAGAGAGCCCAGCAAAGGTTTATGGAGGGTTCATCTCAACGATATTGGGAAATCCACCTTTGCAACTAAGTCCCCAGCAGCGGATGGCTAGAGAGAAGGGACTTGGGATGCTAGTTTTCCTTTCAGATGCTTGTGAGAAACGTGTCCAGACTGGAGCAAGTACCTGAAAAAACCGGGTATCCCCCTTGAATTTCTGCTGCCTGAACCGAACCAGTTTTCTATTGGGTATCCAAAATGCAAAAATACTGACAACCAGTATACCAAGATACCAGTTGCATCTGACGTTGGGGACTTTTTTGGATATTATTTGTTTTCAGTTCATTTTGGGTACTCGAAAAACCAGCAACAGCAATTCTGGTTTTTCAAGTACTTGAACAGTATCTGGGTGCTGATTTGGATACTGGAAACGATAACTTGAAAATGGGGTTATTGCCAAAGGGCTACCTGTTTCAGCTCTAGTCAAACGGCATGATCTGCTAAAACAGCTTGAGCCCATTGCTCAGGCTTACCTTGGAGTAAAGCTCTAAGATCTTGGTAAGATGTTCCAGGCAAACCCGGGGGGCCTGGTGGTCCAGGGAGACCGATGCGAAGTCCAGAATCTAGGAAATAAATAACCAAGCCGTAGAGGCAGGAAAAGGTTGCAGAGATGCTGGCCGACGGAACGTCCTACGCAACGTTACAACCTGCGCCGGTTAGCAGCCAGCAATTCTCGAGGGAAAACCCAGCTTGGACATAGGGCCACCCTCCATTATAATCCTATTAAAATAGAGCTTACAAACATAGTCTCAAGGCCCTGTGCTTGAATGGGAATGGCGTGGGGGAGGCGTTCTCCCACTAAGAATCTAGCCTCTATCCCAGTTCTTGGAATAGCTTCCCAAAGCATCTTCTGGAATCATGGACCAATCACAGATATTCAGTTATACGCCCTCTTTTTTATTTATTTAGATTTTTTTTTTGTATCCCACTCTGTCCCTTAGTTTCAGGGTGACTTACAATCCTTTAACTGTAACATTCACTAACTCAACTCTTAATCCTCACAACAACCCTGTGAGGTAGGTTAGGCTGAGAGATCTGTGATTGGCACAGGGTCACCCAGTGAATTAATGGCTATGGGGAGACTTGGCCTGGGGGCCTCCCCCTACCTCCTGGTCCAAGTACTGCACTCTTAATCACTATATCACACTGGCTCCCTTATGGCTCAGTAGTCACCACACCAGTAAGCATGCTAGCACTTCCAATGTAAGTGCAGTGTTGCCTGGGAGTTAACCTGAGTTCAACCTATACTCTTAAGAAGATCATGTCTGTAGCAAGGTGCGGGGTCACGTACCACAGACAAGAGGGAGGGGAGCGAAATCTAAAATGTTTTGAGGGATGGACAGGCCCCCATGACTTCTGCACTGTTGTGATCACAGCCACTATGGCAGGATTTTGCATTGGGCCAAACTGTCGCAGAAAATGCCTCTGGCAGTGCAGAATTGTAGCCTCTGAGTGGGGAGCGCTCCGAGCTAATGAGCAGGGCCAGCCTTAGAATTTGTGCGACCCAAAGTGAAGATAAAATGTGGGGTCCCTGGTGGGCCCTCCCCCTCAGGGGCACCCTCGTGTGGGCCTTAAAAGTGGTCAGATTTGCAGCCACACTGGGAAGGAGTGGCGGCTACACACTGTACTGCAGGGACCCCGGGAGTTGAGAAAATACCAAGCCCCGACCAGGTTACTCTGTGGTAAGGCTGGCTCTGCTACTCGGATTACCTTTATTGAGCTAGCCAGTAAGAGGCTGGCTCTGTCCGTTGTGGGGCTACATTCTGCGGCTCTGGCCCACAACTATTGAAGAAAAGCAGCCCCCCCCCCCCCAATGGGAGGAGAGAGCCGTCCCTGCTGCTGACCTGATTGGCCTGTGGAGAATTTACTGGAGTATTTTAAAAACCAGAGCGGTTTCAAAGCTGACCGAGTGGCATGTGGCACAATTCATTGGCATCGTTTGCAGTACTGAGTTCCTTTGCACAATCTACGTTCTAATCTGGTTTTTCCCGGTTGCACAATTTGGAAAGACAAATTTGTGAAGTACATGGTGCCCTGCCTGAACAATCCCATAAATCCTTAGATGCTTGTAAGCAGGAGGGGGAGGCATATCAATTTAATTATAAGTAAATAGTCAGTGCACACACGACGCTTTTGACCCGATCCAAAGCACACTCAAGTGAATTATCTATTTAACTCTATAACCACCTTACCTGGGGTCAGGAAACAAGGGAATGGAGAGAACTGTACGTCCTGCATTTTATTCACCCTCTGAACAAGGGAGGTCATTATTCTTATCCCCATTTTAGAGATGGGGGAACAGAGGGTGAGAGAGTGTGACTGGCCCCAGGCCTCCCAGTGAGCTCGTGGCTAAAAGAGGATTTGAACCCATATCGCCTAGGTCTACGCTACGCTGGCAGTCTCTCCATGAGTTGCCGTGGTCTTTGCCTCAGGTTCTTCTAGGTCAGAGTGAGACGCGTGTGTTAAGAGGAGCCGTTACCTGTCATGTAGTTGATCACCCGTCTGGTCAAATCGTCATAGTCCAATGAGACCGAGAAGCCATCTCCACCCAGCCCAGGGGAACCTGGGGGACCTGGGGGCCCCTGTGGCCCAATGAGATACCGGCGAACTTCCTCGCCTGAAAAGAAAGAAAATCATCCCGCTAGCCAGCTTCTGTGCTGCTGGTGCAAAGAAATCAGCTACCGATGTTCATGGGCTGCGGAGGGGTAGGAGAGGGGAGCTAAGAACTTAAGTTCCATGCTAGATCAGGTGAATGGTCCATCAACCCCAACATCCTGACGGTCAAGAGGGTCCATCTCCCAACCGCTTTAACTAATAACCATTGAATGGATCTATCCTCCAAGGACTTGTCCAGTCCTTTTCTAAACCCACTTGTGCTACTGTTCTCTGGCAACAAATTCCACAAGTTAATTGTGCATTCAGTGAAAAAAATACTTTATTTGTGTTAAATCTGCTGCCAGTTAGCTTCATGGAGTGTCCCCTAGTTCTAGTACTCTTAGAGAGGGTACGTAACAACTCCATATTTACGTGTTCAACACCATTTCTATACTGTCCCCTCTTCTCCAAGCTGAAAAGCCCCCAAATCAAGCCTTTCCTCGTACGGAAGCTGTCCCAGAGCCTTAATCATTTTTGTTGCCCTTCTCTGAACCTTTTCCAGTTCTACGAAGGGAGAGAAGCATTGGGGTAAAATACGAGCCCACCAAGAGCCCCAAGTTATGGAGGGACCCACAGAAATGCAGGACCCACAGAAATGGTCTCCCAAAGCCTGGGGACCATGAACCAGTTAGAAATAATGCCGCATGGATAGGCAGATCCTGCAACGCAGGCAGCCGCAGCCCCTGAAATAATGATGTTTATCTGGATTTCAAAAATGGTTTGCAGTAACATTTTTCTGTTTTCTAAAGGGCGAGTGAGTGTGTGTCGTCCAACATCCCTCTGTTAGGACGGGGGGGCCCGCTCAGCCATCCAACATGGGGCTCCATCGTCCCTAGATCCCGCACACGCAGCGCTGGTTGCCATCAGAGAATCGTAGGGTAAAACCGCGTGTGATGGCGGCCCGGGGCAGAACTCCACGCTGGACACTGGGCCGTGTCAGGGGACCGACAATATGTGCCCACGGGGAGGGTTGCAAAGGATGGGCAGGTGGGCCCAGCCCCCGTGTTGGTCCCAGTGCCCCACCGTGATGGGCAGCCATCGTGGTCAATGACTGGCAGCCATGGTGGGCCCCAACAGACGTTGCTAGCTCGCTGAGGTCTGCTCTGACCCACTTGGTCCCAGCTGGATGGACCTTACCCTGGGCTGTGATTTCGGGGGTTTCCCAAAGTCAAAGCCTGGGCGATCCCAGCCAACATCTGCTAGTGCAAAAACAGATGTGCTGGTGGGGTCATCTACTCCAACCCCCTGCTTGGATGCAGGATGACTACAGCAACTGTAATCTAGCCTCTTTCAGTGTTCAAAGTCCTTTACACTCCTTACCTAGGTCACCTTCACACCAACTTAGGTGGGTCATTATTATTATTCCCATTTTACAGATGGGAATAACTGAGGCTGAGAGGGAGTGACTTGCCTAAGGCCACCCAACAAGTTCATGGCTCAGAAACGATTTCAACCCTGGTTTTCCAAGTCCAGCCCCTAATCCACGGGGCTGCGCAGACTGTGGCCCCACCCGCTCTAGTGATTCCTCAGCTAGAGAGCAGCGATGTAGCCGGAGGGCGATAGTGAAATCTTCGTCCTGCAGCACTTACTTTGTAGCATGGCGATGAGTTCTTCGGAAGACCACACGGTCCTGGTGGAGGAGGAGGAAGAACCACCTGAGATCTCGAAAGAGTAACCTGAAGCTGGAGAAAGGGAAACATTCAAAGACACACCTGGGAAGGAAGCAGGTTTGCTTCCGATGGGACAGCTGGTCAGAGCGGTAGACACAACGGATAACCTTCCCCTCCGCACGCACAGGCAAGAGTAGGCAGGAGCGGTCGTGTGACCGCCTCTTTTTACAGTGAGGGGCGAGAGAGGCCCAGAAGCTTTGGCTCCAATAGTGAGCCATATTACTGGGGTGAGCGTGGGGAAGAATTCCCCCAGATTTTTTCTGACCCCAAATTTGAGGCTGCCGCTATCTCGATGCCACTGCCTCCATTTCTCCAGCAGAGGGAGAGCAGCTTCAAGGTGCAGGCCGGGAGCAGGGGACGGGACAGCAGACAGGGCCTGGTAGCAGCAGGAGGAGAAAATTCTAGCAGTGGGGAATGGAAGGGAGGCCAAGAGAAAGGGTGCAAGCTGTCAGGGCTGCCTGGCCATGTGTCGGTTTAGGGTTCCAGAGATTTAGGGGAGCAGCCTTCTCCCTGACCTCTAAATTCTTGCCACAGGCTTGGTATCTACACAGACATACGACCCATACGTTACAGAGGCAGGTGTAAACCCCACCCCCAGGAGCTGGAGAACCTCTACTCCATGGGGCAAATCCAACCCACGGCTGTTTTATTTTGACCCCTTTCCAGTTCCTGGATCTGGCCCCTGGATCCTGTCCCGCCCCTCAAACACTGAAAGGCTGAGCTCAGACGAAGGGAGCAGGGATGAGGGTCTGTCCCCAAGGAGAGTGGGTGGATCCATGTTTTTTACCGAGTATCTTGGTATTTGACTCAGTTTTACCGAGGAATCGACACGGTATTTGACTCGGTACTCGGGTAAATCCTCAAATGAGCAACATATGGGGCTTTTCCTGCAACGTACAGGGTATTTCCTGGCCCTGCATAAGGGAACTCAGTAAAATAAAACTAAGTATTTTCTGAGAACTGAGTATCGAATATTCGGCCAAGTTATTGAAGACCGGCCGAATACTTGGAGCCGATCCTCGGAAACTCAGAAATGCTCATGAAAATTTGCTATTAAGTGCAGCCCTAATCTGGACCCTCCTTTCCTTCCCCCCATCCTGATCCCCCACCTTAGGTACCGCTGTTCTATCCATCCCAGGGAGCTCGCACTAGTTTTCGAAGTGGCCCATGGGAGGAAAAGGTCCCCTGCCCTAGAAGCTTGGGAGGCAGAGTTTCTAACCGTTCAACAAATATTGGTTAATCCTGGTCTCATAACCGAGACCAAGCTCCTGGGCTCTGGTCGCCAAGCCTCGTTCACCCAGGGTAACACTAGAGAAGATTTCGTTGAAACTCGCCTCCCAATTTAATATTTTTTTTTTAGACGTAACAAAAAGGTTCAATTTTTTTCTCACAAAAAATGCCTCCCAAACCCTGTCGTCACAATTTTTCTGTCCGTCTTTTCCTGCCCAAATTCAGCCAGTCTACATGGTGCTTCGTTCCAAGAACATAAGACGTGCCATATTGGGTCAGACCAATGGTCCATCGAACCCAGCATCCTGTCTCCGACAGTGGCCAATCTCCCAAGAATTATTCAATCCTTGTTTAAGCCCGGCTATACTACTGGCCTTCACAACATCCTCTCTGGCAACAGGTTCCACGCATTCGTTGCACGGTGAGTGGAAAAAATA
Organism: Sphenodon punctatus; assembly: GCA_003113815.1. NCBI lineage: Eukaryota > Metazoa > Chordata > Lepidosauria > Sphenodontia > Sphenodontidae > Sphenodon > Sphenodon punctatus. The sequence continues at coordinate 3,035,569 of QEPC01006491.1, read as the reverse complement.
CTTCCTCCTGTTTGTTTTAAATCTGCCGCCAGCGAGTTTCACGGAGTGTCCCCTAGTTCTAGTACTATTGGAAATAACAACTCCCTAATGACTCATTCCACCTCACTCACAATTTTGTAAACTTCTTGTAGCAGCTTGGCGGTGTTGGGTGGTGAGTTGTGTCAGGATCAGGGCCCCCCAGAGTACTCAATCACAATGGGAATTAGCGTTAATCGGTTTATTTAATGCACCATTCCGCACCATTCACTAACTCTGCCGGGTATGCAACCCCTTCAGCCCCATGGCTGTCTAACCCCCCAGCCTAGTCAGATATTAGTCCTTTGACTGGCAAACAACAAACAGTTTTTGGTGATGACAGGGTTTTGGGGGCTTTTTTTGTTGGAAAAAAATTGAATATTTTTGCCTCTTTGGCAGCCTTCGGGCCTCCTCTCATTCAGGAGCAGCAATGGGTGTTCCTCTGCTTCTATGCAGTGTCTCCTCTCAGGAATCCCAAGAGACAACAGGTAGCCAGAGCAGAGCTCCTTCTCCTCTAGAGTCTAGGAGCAGACTGAGGCTTGGCTGCCTTAGCACCCTTATATAGCTGGTGGGCCGGATCTGCCCAGCTCTCAACCAATCCTGCTTCCTATCACCCTCTTTGGGCCTTTCTTAAAGGGCCAGCAGCCCAATCAGGCTGCAGTCTGTTATACCACTGGGCTGGATTCCAGGCAGAAAGTTTTATGATTTCAGTGGATCCTTACTGCCCAGGAAGCAGGATCTTTCCCAGCTTGGGGCTCAGTGTGCAGAGTAAACTTTACGCTAGGTGGCTAAACACAAAAAGAGTTGGGCTGTAATCTTGGCCCCATCACAGTCAACGGTAAGACTCCCATTGACTTTAATGGATGAGAATTGCCCACCCAATCTGTAGCTGTGAGCTCCGTGAGCGCATGTCGCTTACTTGACATGTAGTTCATAACCCGTCTGGCTAACTCGGCATAATCCAGATCCCCTCCAACGGTGGTGATAATTCCTGGAGGCCCAGGAGGCCCCGGTGGCCCTTGTGACCCGATCAGATAACGCCCAGCGCTGTCACCTAATGAGGGAGGAAGGACAGTGTCAAATCAAAGGATGAGCTAGACCTCAAAAATGGAATCCTGTGCAAATTTGAGCGGCAAACGACTTTCAACGACGTTGGAAGGTCACCAAGTACAATTTTTCTTTCTACGTTAAAATTTTTGCAGTGCTGCAACTTGGCCATGTTGTGCCTATACCCTTGGGCATCCCATGTGCCCAAATGTCTAAAAAAAAATAAAATAAAAAAAAATTTGCTTTCTTGGTTCAAGTATTACTGCCCTTTAAAGTTTCTTTCACTATAGTGAAATGTGGGTTTGCCCTTAAGGATTGCCACCTCTGTATCCTCACTAATGAGAGCACAATAAGGTGGATTGGCCTGGGTGTGTAGCTCCTCTGGGGTTTACTGTTAGCATCTGGGGCCCATGGCACCCTCTGGGGATGCTGATTATTCCTTCCCCTGAAGCTTCCCCACATGTGGCGTTCTAGTGCAGCCCGACCCCGGGATACTCAGGCTCCGCAGAGTCCAGTGACTAAGCCAGTTGGGCTGCAGTCCATGCTAGAAAGGGCTGAGCTGTCTCGCTTGCAAAGTGTTGGCAATACGGCAACCGAAAACGCTGCCTCATGCAGGAGTTGAGGAGTGACTTCCTCCTTGGAGAGCCTTTGGGTCCTCTCTGGTAAACGGAGGACCAACAACTCTATAAATTGCTCCAGACTTGGGTGGAAGATCAAGGGTCCAGGAGTGGAGGGGAGAGTGCAACTTGGAGAGGAATGGAACCATGGAGCCCCAAGACTTTTGGTGGATGTGGATTCTGTGTAACCCGTCCATCCCTGCACCCTTCCAACCTGTCCTGCTAGAGACACCGTCTCCAGGGGGTGGGATCCCCAGGAGGGGCAGAGCCTATGGTTCAGACAAACCCCTTTTCTGTACTTACTCTGCAAATAGTCCACAACGTATCGCTGGATCTCCTGTGCAGAACCGATGCCTGGGGAACCCGGAGGACCTGGTGGGCCTGGGGGCCCTTGACTAAGTCTGGAGCTTGAAGACCCGCCTAGAGAAGGGGGGGGAAAGGAGGGTGCTTAGAACGGGCCACATTCTGGCAAGGTGGGGTTGACAGGCACTGAGTCATTCTCCTGAGCTGGCAAAGGAACCCACGGTAAGATGGTAGGAGAGCTAGAGGGGAGGGATCCCAACCTAATCAAACTGCCATATTAATAACAATGATTGATAATATTAAAGTATACAGCACCAGCAATTTGCCTGGTCTTGAAGAGCCATGGCTAGAGATAAGTCCCTGCCCCAAAGGGCATACAATTTAAAATGGACGGGAACATAGGGAGAGAGAGAGACGTTCATTAAATGGAGAAGTTACAGGTACCTGTGCTTGGCTGAGTTTCAAGAAAAGGGATGCGATCTAGTGGGGAGGGCAGCTCCAGCCTCTGCACTGGCTCTTAACTCTCAATTGTGGCCATTGTCTTCCATTTATCAGTAATGCCCACAGGGAACAGCTCTCAGAAACCTCCTGTCCTCAGTCCTTGCCACAGCATCCTTGCCTGGCCCCATCCTGCCATGGGTTGCCAGCTTGGAAGTCCTCACCCAGGGGCTGCAACAATCCCCCTGGCAAGCTGAGACTTTGAGACCTTCCAGAGTCCAAGTCTATGGGAGCCTTTTCTGGATGCAATACACTGGGTCACATGGGAGGGTCTCTCTCTCTCTCTCTCTCCATGCCTCTAGGGGTTCTCAAACTTTTAAAAACCGTGGCAGAGTCATGCGTAAGTCCTCGCAAGAGCAGACCACAGGGGCAAGTAACTGCAAGGAGCGAACTCCCCAACCTCCCAGGAGGCAGGCTGTACAAGGACAGGTCTCTGCCCCTTTAAAGGGAGCTTGCTGTCTCCTTTGGCCACACCTCTTCTGAGGCTATAAGAACAACAAGCTCTCATGTCAAGTCATTCTGCAGGGAGCTTGGGGCAACAGAGGAGCTCTGCTTCAGCAGTCTGGGAGCTGGCCAGAGTGCTGATCCTGGGGAGGAGGGGTGAGATAGGTAACAGGGTCCGGAAGCTGTGAGAAGTGTGCAGGCAGGGAATGACTACACTTCTCCTCTTGTCTTAGTTGAGGCCACTCCTCTCCAACACACACTTAACTCCTTCTCCCTAGTTCTCTGTCTCTCTTGCACTGGTGTCATAAGGGAGAGCCAAATCAGTTCCTCCAACTGCAGAAGCTAAAGAGATGAATTCACAAAGCACCTTGAAATGCCCTTTAATATCGCCACTTCCTGATGGAAGGAACAGGCAGAGTTGTAACACAGAGCTCCTGGGTGGGAATCAAACCAGGGACCTCCGGGTCTATAAGCATAAGCCTCTAGCCTTTGAGCTGAAGGATCTGCCTCGCTGAGGGTCTGTTCTCATTAGCTTCCGCACACAGTCATTCCAGACCCCCCTGTTTCTGCTGGGAGACACCAATCCCCTGCTTTCACCAACCAAACCAGGAGAACAACCACGTGATTAAGGTCTGCTAAGAAGCGCTCTCTCTGGAATTGCCGACTGTGAGAACACACCCTTAGCTCAGCCAAGTAGCAGCTTCATGAACCTGCGTGGCCTCCCCCCACCAAGGGGGTGGAGGTCGTGTTTCGCCTTGGCGCCACGCTCTGCGTGTGGTTGCGTAATCTACTCCCCAAACAGGAATCTCTTACCTGGGATGCCGGGAGCTCCTGGAACACCAGCGTCACCTAAAGGAGACAAAGGACGCGAGTTTTGGCTAGATCCACGGAGCGTGTGGCTGTAGCTGAGACACCAGATTTTGGGGGGCGGGGGGGTTGAGGGAAGGGGGCAGCTCGCTGCTTGAACAGTTTATGGTGAATTAGACAGGCCTTACCCGAGAGAGAACTTTTCAACAATAGTGTTCGGGGCGCAATTCAGGGTGCTGGTTTTGACCTATAAAGCCTTAAACAGCCTGGACTAAGTGGCTGAGTGTGCAGTACCTAGACAGGCGGTAGGGGGAGCCCTGGGTTCAATTCTCACCTTAGCCAAAAACTCACTGGGTGACCTTGGGCCAGTCACAATAGTCTCTCAGCCTAGCCTACCTCCCAGGGTTGTTATGAGGATTAAAAGTTGTATGAATTCGTTCTATGTGAAGTGCTCCAAGCGCCATGGCAGGAGGGATGCTGCTATTCTATCTAAAGGACCGCCTTTCCCTTTATGTCCCGCCACAGCCTCAAAGATCAGCCGAGACTCCCAAGAGCGCTCTCTTGCAAGTTCTGTCGTTGGCCCAGGTCTATATGTCCCAGGCCCGCAGAGAGACATTCTCAGTGGCTGCTCCACAGCTCTGGAACTCCCTGCCCCTGGAGGTTTGCCTGCGCCCCCAGTTTGAGCGTCTTCTGGAGGCCGTGTAAGACCCATTTATTTGGCCAGGCGTTTAACAGACAGGGGTCCCTCCTGCGGTGGGGGATATTTATAAATATTTTATGGAGGCTTATGGGGTTTATTTTGTGGGTACAACCACACGAGCTGTGGGGATCCCTGGGAGGGCCCCATGGCGGGAAGCACAGTCACCACACTGAGAGGCCAATGTGAGGAGCAGGGTAGACAATTGCCCCCACCCCCCTCCCCCGGTCGCTGTCAAGCCTCCCGCCGCCGAGGTGGTGGCCACACGAGCAGGCGCCTGGCCCTGCCCTGTCTCACTCCCTTGCCCTGACCACTGTCCCGCTCCTGGCTGTGACATGGCTGCGTGGGAGTGGAGCAAGCGGCCGCCACGTGCTGCCTCAAACGACCTCTCATGGTAGGGCTGACCAAGGTGGGGTAGGCCTCTCGTGTGGCTGCACCCAGGCTTTTTAGCACGTTAGCTGCCCTCAGCCTTAGGGAATGGGTGGGATATAAATTGAAATCAATTTATTTATTTATTTTATTGAACAAATTTTGTTACCCTGTCCCTCCTGCTCCAGGCAGCTTGGGGTGGCTTACGTATAAAACCAACAAAACAGCAAGCTTAAAACGCCACAGTCAAAGAGAAGGCAAAAACAATAGATCTCCCCCGCCAAACGCTTGGCGGAATAGCCAGGTCTTAAAGGCAGACACGATCACGATTGTCAAATATGTAGAGAGCAAAAGGGGCCCAGAGGTTTCTCTCTGGCCGCGCGCGAGAGGAGTAAAGCGAATGGGTTTCAATTAAAGGAGGCAAGATTTAGGCTAAAGGTTAAGAAGAACGTAGGAACACCCATGACAATCGGTCACTGGTACAATTTGCCGAGGGTGGTTGTGGAGGCCCCATCACTGGAAGCCTTTACAAATAGGTCCGAGACGCAACTCTCCAGGATGGTGCAGATACTGTGGGTCGTGCTTAATGGCCGGGGGAGAGGGAGACTAGACAAGCCTTGCAGTTCCTTCCATCTCTAAGACTGAATTGTGTATTTGGTGGAAGGGACGGGCTCCGCTGCAGCTCTGGGGAGGAGGCACCGCTGCCTTGGGAAAGAGGTAGGCTCATGGCAGTCAGCCTTCCCACCAGCTCATGCGAGGGAGTAGGCTGCCCTAGTCTACTGGAGCTGATTGATAGAAGGTTCAAGCTGTGAAAGGCTGGACTGAGGGGGAATGGTGTCTTCTCACAAACCGTTCTCACCTTTGGGTCCTGGGGGTCCAGGGATACCGGGAGGTCCTTGCATGGTGACTCCAGCACCTACCAAGCCAAAAGACCAAAAAGGGGAAATCAGAGCAGCCAGGGCAAAAAACATTGATTCCAGCAAAATATTGAAGATCGATCCCCCAGTAGAGAAGGGAAGTGTACGCAGACTGACCGTGGGAAGAGGCTCCTGGGAGGCCAGGCTGTCCCGGTTCACCTGTACAAAACACACAAAGAGAGGGACGGTCACGCACACACACCTGTGGCTACAACATGCCCTCGGCTCCTGTCAACAACACCAGCAACTAAAGCACTGGCCTGTAGAACCATCATTACCTGTGAATCCACGTGGGCCAGGTAAACCTGTGGGAAATAAAGGAAGAGTTAGTTTCCATAGGGGAGACCATAGAGTTCTTGGTCCTCCAGCTGCCAGAGTGGAGCAGGAGTTCAAGACACCCCCCGCCTTCCACTGTTTTGGTGCGATTTGATCACCCAAAGCCCAAACAAGCAGGAGGAATGTAGACATAGCATCCCAGGCAGTTTTTAAATGGGGTGGGGAGTCCATGTGCAGCAGGTGGAATGGCAGGTGGGGGGAGAGGGTGCAGATGGGCGCACAACCATCTACACCCACCTCCAGGTACGGAGCAACCCGACGTTTTGCCGGCTGCTCCGTGGGTGGGTGGGATGTGTGGGGAATGGGGATGCGTGGGTGGCGGCACATCCCCATTTAAACGACACGCTCCCCCATGTATGTGATGAGTGTCCATGGATGGGAGCATCTTGTTTTAAAAATGGCCCCGGCTGGATCCAGGTCTGGCCCCACACGAACGGGAAGACTGAGCTCAGGGTTAAGGGAGCAGAGATGAGGGCGTGCCCAAAAGGATCCATGGCAGAGAGTCGTGATCTTGACCCCACCCTCTTCCTCAGCTCACCCCAGAGATAGCCTTGCCCCAACTTCTCTGCGGCCCTTGGGCCTTGTACTGATTTTCAAAGTGGCCCCCTGGGAGGGAAAAAGTTCCCCACCCCTGTGCTACAGCATGAACTAAACAGCCACAATCAACAGGTGTGGCTATAACAGAGCAACTGCTATAAGGGCTAAGGGTGCAAGTCTTTTTTGGGTGCCGGAGATCACGGGTTCAAACACCGGCTGCGCCCTTGCTACTAGGGCAGGGAGAGTGGCTGAGCCTTTCTCAACGTACAGTTACCGTGTGGAACTCCTTTCCAGAGGCTGCTGTGAAGGTCGCTAGCGTAGCTGGGTTTAAATAAGGACCGGATAGGCCCGTTAATGGCTATTAGCCAAGTTGGTTGGAGGGGGGGCGGGGCATCATCTCTGGCTGTCGGGAGCTGGGGGTGAGCGGCAGAGAATGGTTCACTCCATGATGACCTGTTGGGTCCTTCTCCGAAGGAGCCGAGAATGGCCACGGTCGGAGACAGGACGCTGGGCCGGATGGACGATGGGTGTGGCCCACTCTGGCACGGACTATGCTCTTCTCTCGACCCCCAATCAGTGAGCACGGTAACAAAAACGAAACTAAGGGATTCACTTTGCTCATTAAGTTGCAAGAGCGACAGGCTTGGAGCAAATCAGTCAATGCCCCCCTAACCTCAAATCACACTCCAAACCCACATTTTGCAAATGGGACTAGTTCATTTAGCAGAACCAAATCCTGACGGGTCTGGAGGCCTGTGGATCTCAGGGGCGTTCAAAATCCAGCTCCTGTATTTTAGTTCATGGAGTGGTAGACTTGGAAGGGACCTCCGAGGTAATCTAGTCTAACCTTCCTTCACTCTAAGGCAGGTTCCCCTACAACGACAGCCTCCTAGACGGGTGCTTGTCTAGCCGGTTTGTGAAAATCTCCAACAAAGGAGGTTCCACAACCTCCCATGCAGGGGTTTAGCTATCATAGGGGCGGCAGCTGCAGCGAGGCCCACGTGCCTAGGACCCCACGTGCATGTGGAATGCATGTCCACACTGGAGTGGAGTGCCCCAGCAGGACCCATTCCCCCCTAGCTCCCCACTGTACATAGTGCAGACACACACTGGAGTGGAGTGCCCCAGCAGGGCCCATTCCCCCC
>QEPC01006491.1:2981114-3024781 GCA_003113815.1 Sphenodon punctatus | reverse complement strand
AGGGCCTGTTCCCCTCTAGCCACCCCCCTGTACATAGTGCAGACACACACCGGAGTGGAGTGCCCCAGCAGGGCCCATTCCACCTTCTGCCCCAAGGCCCAATTCCACCTAGCTATGCCGCTGCTCCCATGGCAACTAATTCCATTGCCCAATTGCCCTTCCAGTTACAAATCTTTCCTGACACTTATTTAAAATCTTGTACCCATCTAAGTCTAACTAGTTGCCACTGACTGAGGTGGGGGAAGAGCCAATTCCCTACTGGGTTCTTTACCAAAGCCAGGTGTTTTGGTACCAAAGTGTGTTTCCTACATCCTGTGAAATCAGGGATTGCGTTCTAACCGGATTGGAGAGACTCACCTTGGTCTCCCTTAGGTCCTGGTGGGCCTGGTGGGCCAGAAAAGAAGGTTTCTAGAGAGGGATATAAAGAGAGCGTGAGATTTAGAAACCCACACGTTGCCCCTCTGGAGCGCACAAGAGACCCCATCACCCCTCACCTACAAGCTGCCCCCATTCAGGTCCATACTCTCTTTCCTGGTCTCCTCTAGACATGGTCACACGACCGAGGTTGCTAGGATGTACGGTAGGGACGGGACCTGTACAAAACTGGCTGAAGCTCCCTGGGATTCCTGCTTTCTTTGAGCTTCGAAGCCATCACGGAACTGTTTTAGCTACAGAGGCACTTGCTAAAAGAAGCGTTTGCAAGTGCCTTGTTGTGGCCTCTCGATGGTTCCAGGAGAGGGCAAGGACCTTCCTGGAGATCCTGCCCCCCCAAATCCGCACTTACCAGTCGAGTGAGAAAACACTTACCGGATGTAGGCACGAAAGAGCCAGGTCTCCCTGGTGGGCCTGGCGGTCCGGGAAGACCTTCTCCTAAGCAAAGAAAAGAGCAGCGCGTCAGGGAGGGGAGGCTAGTTAATGACATGCAGCGGCAGGGAGGTCGCGGAGTTTCCACAGACAGAGCTAGCGTATGGTTTATTCATTCTCCTTTCATCACCGTTCCGGAGGAGCACGGCAGAGCCCAGCTCTGGGGGTGTAACCCTAGCTGCCTTTTTTGGATTGGACCATATTTGGTCATTGGGTGTCTTTAGACATCATGACAATGGGTATCTGAATGTGTGTGTTGACCTTGATGTGAACACCGGTTTTGGCTTGTGTTCACCATGTGGCGCTGCTTAGAGACGCAGCCCATCTTGGAGCAAATCAGTGTTTTGCTCGCCACCCGATCTCAGCACGCCAGCGCTGCCGCCTCGTTCCCCCGTATTGTGCCTGCTAACATGCCAGGCGATATCATTAGACACAGCGTTGGACACGTGTTCATCCGGAACATGCAAATTGTCCTTGTTATGCAATGGTGTTCACATTTTTTGTTCAATGGGTGGCCAAATGGGTGTTGGGATTGTAAGCTCTCGGGCAGGGACCGTGTCTGTCTTATTCTTTGTAAAGCACTAGGTACATTGCTTGCGCTATATAAATGCTTATAATAATAATAATCAATAATAGTAATATGGTGCTTACACACAACAGCCAAACAAGTGCTTGGGGGGTTTGACACCCGATCTTTGTTATGTCTAAAGATGCCCCACTGAGTCTGTTAATGCAAACACACATGCTTTAATGTGGTTTGGGATTTGGAAGATCACGGGGGCGGTTGACCAGGAGCTGTCGCTAGCATGGAGCCGCTGGTCTGTCTACAGATGCCCACCACGATGCTACTGACACTTGGTCTTCCAGGGACCATAGAGAGATGGATTTTCATGAAGGGCCTAGCTAGTTCCTGCAGGTCTCCATGGTGTTTCTGGCAAGCCTTGGAGCGGGAGGGAGGAAGACAGAGGGGATGAGGGGGGTGGGGGGGTTGAGGGGAAGAAGCATCCAGGTTGGGGGATGCTTTCCCAGTTGGAATGAAGCTCTACCCACCCAGTCCTAGCAGTTTTGATTCTGGAGCTACCAGCCCTTTGCCACCCTCTCTCTCTCCCCCAAGCGCCAGTCACACCAAAGGGTATCAATTGGGAAAGAGACCCATCTAGGAGGATATTTTTGCCAGATCAAACATCGAGAACGTTCCTTCTCCTGCTACAAACAGATTTCACTCATGGGGGCAGGGAAGGGTACACTCACTGGGGCTGATCCCAAACCCTGTGGACTGGCACGTGTGGCGTGCACAAGTCACACGGGGCCCGCAGTGCACGTGGAAAAATGCGTGGCTTGGGATTATGCCCAGTATTTCAAGGATGTTCCCACATGGGACGTGTAGCAAGTCAACTAGAAAACCTTCCCCCTCATCCCCAGAAGCCTTTTCCCACTACCCGCATTGGAGGAAGGCGCCTGTTTACCTGATGGGCCGCGCGGTCCAGGTGGGCCTTGAACGGACATGCCTGTGAGAGGAAAAGGAAGTATGAATGGTTGACGCAGGAAGGCTTGACGTTACTGAATGCAGGGGGGGCCAAACCTGCCATGGGCCCAACTTAGATCTATGTGGACAGACTTTGGGTACTTTTAGAGGGGTTTGGGGGTTGCCATCCCCGGGTCCGTCCGAAGACAACCTTTGACAGAAGTGGAAGGGGAAGGGGGGGGGGCGCGTTGAAGGGCCACAGTGACATGAGGGAACTTTTCTTTGTGTATCACATTAGGATAATGCAGCAGGTATTTCACTGGAAATATGAATGTGTTTAACACATTGGAAGACAGACAAAATGGCCTGGTTGCACCTGAGCGACTGCTACCCACTTGGGCTAGCTCAACAGTAGGCAGCAAACCGAGACTTGAAAGGCCCTCCGCTCCTGCGCACTAAGCCAGGAAACCAGCAACGCCGCCTGCAATTGGTTCTGCATTCCGGGGCAACCTCGTTCTCATGTCTGGGAACTCTTAAGAGCAGCTGCTTCTTGGCAAGAGGGCCAAGCCCACTGCTTCTCCCCACCTCTCCCTGCCTTGGCACCAGGCCTGTAGGTGGCTCTCCAACACCTACCTGGTAGTCCTGGGGGTCCGGGAGGTCCGGGAGGTCCTGGTAAGGCTGGAAAGAAATAATGGCGATATTGTTCTTTTGGAACCTGCTGCCAAACTCATTGCCAGGGGATGTTTTGAAGGCCAATAGCGCAACTTGGTTCAAAAGAAGGGTTGGATACGTTCTTAGAGAATATATCCATAAAGGGCTCTTGGTCAAGACGGTTAAGGGGTGAGGCTGACATGTCACAATGACCCAAAAGAGGTGAGGAGGGGACACGTAATAAAAGGGGCAGAGCAAAGGGGACTTTTCTGTTGTGGCCATGCCCCCCTTCAGCACATCATAACATCACAAGACTCTCCAGGAGGCTTCTTCACCCTGCTCCTTTCCAACGTGGTGTCACCCAGAGTCGTAACTGGCTGATGGTCAATGTGGCGGTAGCCACCGGTGCATTTCCGTGAGGGGTGCCGCCAACCAACCGTGGCCTAGGTCAGCTGAATCATCAGCTGGTGTCTGTTGCATGGGTGGGTGGGTACGGGGCCTTTCCGTGGAGGACAGAGCCTCCCTTCCCCCACCCCCATCCCGTTAGTACTTGCTAAACACTCCTGCTGAACGCTGGCTGGCAGAAGCAACAGTTAAGGGAGTCCAGGGCAGGCAGCTGCGGCGCGACTGATGATTCAGCTAATGATTCAGCTGCACTGGGGCATGGTTGTTTGGCTCCCCTCATGTAAATGCACCTGTGGCCAATGCCATGTTGGCCATAGGCTGGTTACGGCTCTGGCGCCACCCACTCCTGAAAAAATTCTAGCGGTGCCCCAAATAACCAGGGGAAATGGAGGTTTCACCGGGAGCCCAGAGATGATGCAGAAAACCCCAGAAATTCTGGGTCAAACCTGGCAGGGCAGTAACCTGAACTGTTGAAGCCCGAAAAGGCAGCTTTAACTTACTTTGAGCTGAACTGCCCACTTCTGATCTGGAGGTTTCCACCATGATGGCTTCCCCTGCGATGCCTCTCTCCCCGCGTGAACCTGTGCCAAAAAGAGAACACGGGCGTTGGGGAGGGTGGCCCACTTCACCAAGGGATGCCAAGCAAGCAGGACACTCTGGGGGGCACGTGAGTGAGGAGGAGGAGGGTTGACAAGGCAGTTCTGGATCTCATCAGACTTGAGATAAAGCATTGCTTTTGAAAAGGAGGGGGCATCAATTGTGCGCACGAGAGGGGTGTGTGGCTTATTGGCCACAGAGGCAGGGCACGCCCCTCTTCAACCTGGAGCTCTGAAGTGTTATTTCCTGGGAGAACGCAGCCTCCATCCAGATCTGGAAAGCCTAGCAGCCTCTGGCGTTAACAAAACGGGGACCATACAGAATTGTAGTAAGTTCTAGAAAGGTTTAGGAGCAGGGCCGCGGGCCGGCCTTAGAATTTGTGCGGTGTCCCTGGCGGTCCCGCCCCTTCCTCACTGGCTCCACCCACCCTCGGGGGGGCCCTAGAGCTCAATGCATTTGGGTCTCGCTGAGAGGGAATGTGGGGCCCCTGTGGTAACGGTGGTCCCTGCGCAGGAGATGAGGGAATGCTCTCAAGGATAGGGGATGGATCCGTAGATCCAGGCTCTGGAACCTCCTGTTCCTGAGCGCATCCCATTAAGCACCTCGGCCCCCATCTTCTGTGTGGCCCTAGGAGCTTGTACTAATTTTCAAAGTGGCCCTTGGGGGGGGAAGGTTTCCTCACCCCCGGCTTGATCGTTTTTGCAAGCAAATGACTTTCCTCTCCTTTTCTACAGAGTAGGAGGAGTAAGGGGCTGGGAATGCGGGTTGGATTGAATCCGTAACTCCTCGTAACAGGCCGTTACGGATTAATCCATACCGAACCGCAGCAGTGACAAACACGCCCGGTGTGGTTTGGTTTTAAATAGATTAATAATAATAATAATTAATAATTAATAATAATAAAAGATCCCTGCACACGCACAAAATGGCAGCCAGACCGTTCCGCGCATGCATGCCCTTTTTAAAAAAATGGTGGCGGTGGCATTGCTGCCGTTCTGAGCATGCGCAGTGGCCGTTTTGGACAAGAGGGCGCATGTGTAGAATGGTGGCCTATTGTGCATGTGTGGTGATTTATTTATTTTTTAAAAAATTTTAAATTATTTTATAGTTTTTAATTGAGTTAAATGACAGAGCCGTAATACGAATCTGTAATTAAATCTGGAAATTTACAGATACGAACCGCAATGGAACCGTATCTATCATTCCCACCAGAGGAACAGCTGCCCTTTTCCAAAATGGCGGCAATACTGGCACCGCCAAGGGCACGCATGCGCAGACGGGTCTGGTGGCCATTTTGCACACGTGCAGTGATTTATTATTATTATCATTTATTTATTTATTTATTATTAATTTTATTATTATTATTATTTATAGATTTAAAACCGAACCGCAACGGGCGTGTTTGCCACCGTTGCAGTATAAAGGCCACTTTAAAGGACTATTTCAAAGTCAGAACGCAGAACTACTAATAGTGTAGAGTAGGGGTGGGGAACTGGGGAGAATACCGGATACCGGATTTACCGGTATCGGATCTCCTCAGTCCCGGATTCACCGGTACTGGCATACCAGATTTTTAACATTGGCTGCGTACCGGTTTTTTTACATTGCAGTCATTACTTCAATGGCACGCAATGCAAAAAATCCGGTAAAGCGCCCAATGTTAAAAATCCGGTACGCCGGTACTGGCAAATATTGGATTATCGGATTAATCCGATACCGGTATTCCCATCCCTAGTGTAGAGTGAAGCTACATGGAAAGATCTGAGAGAGAGCACGCAGCCAAGAGGTTAAGGAGGCAGAAAAGTGATCAGTGTTCATAAATGGGCCATAATCCTTATAGTCTACGTTACCTTGCGGTCCTGGAACACCAGCCGGGCCAACAGGACCTGGTATCGGAGGGGGAAAAGCAATAAGATTGCATTAACTTTCCATGGAAGAACCGATAGGTCCTAAAAGCAGAGCGGAGGCTATCAAATAATCTGTTCCTCTACAGAACTGGATTGAATTAGTCTCGATCTGCTTGGTCCTCGCCACTGCCTTGTTGCTGGAGGGTGCCGGTGGGGATGCAGATTGCACCCAGGCAACCTGGTGCCAACAAAACACTTGGGCCTCCTTCTTCTTTCTCCCCTTTGCGAGTGGGAAAGCTGGGAAGAGGGTCTCCTTACCTGGCACACCTGGAGGGCCTGGGGGGCCGACTGCTCCTGGGGAGCCTGGGGGGCCAGGAAGAGCAATGGTTGATGAACCCTCTGAAAGGCAAACATAGGTGAGGAGTGAATGAAGTTTCCCTTTTTAGATTAGCCCAGGCCACCGTGCAAGGGAAGTTCCCACCATGATGACAGAGTTGTTATCTCTATAGCGCCAGCAATGGGCCTGCGGCTCAGCAGTGGTGGTCAGAGACAGGTCCCTGCCCTGACGGGCTTACAGTCTAGTCAAGACTAGGGAGAGACATTCATGAAGTTGAGAAGTCACAGGGGCACGTGCTTGGCTTTGTTTTACAGCGGAGGAGAAGGGGACCCTGAAGTCAGGGTGGAAAAAGAAGAGATGGGGGCGTTTCTGGTAGATAAGGTGGTTCACCCCCTTGATCTTCTCCCTGATTTTCTCAGGGTCTCCTTTAATGGGTGCACCTGCAACTTTGTGGATGTCTCCCTGTCTCTCCCTCTGTTCCCCCTGCCCTTCATCTCCTTTCCCTTGTCTCTCCTAGATTGTAAGCCCAATGGGGCAGGGATCTGTCTATAATCAATGGTTGAAAGCGGCAGGTACGCTGCTGGCATTTATATAAATACGTAATAATAATATGTGGAAGCATCCACGAGCCGCCTGTGGGGATGAGGAGCTAGGGGAAGGCCTGACAGAAAAGTAGGGTTTTAGGAAGGATTTGCAGGTTGGAGGGAGCAGAGTGTGTAAGAGGTCAGGGATGGAGTTCCAGACCTAGGGGGCAGTGGAGGAGCCAAGGTTCAGGATGGGAATTTAGCAGGAAATGAGGGCGGATAGATAAGGAGGAGCAAGGCCGGGAAGAGCCTTGAAGGTGAAGACACAAGGAGTTTGTGGCTTTGGGCTGGATGGGAAGGGGAAGCCAGCAGAAAGAGGTGAGGAAGGGTTGGACATAATCCAAGTGGCAGGCAAGGCGGATGACCTTGGCGGTGGGGTGGCAAGTCAGTGGGAGGGTTCAAGGTGGGGGAGGGGAAGGCTAGTAAAAAAATAATAAATCTGGGACTCTTTCCAATTCCACAGTGATCTGTACCTGCCGTGATAACCCGTCCAGGGGCTCCTGGTTCACCTGGAAGGGAAAGAAAGGAAGAAATGGTTTCATTCAGAGCTCAGCGGCTACATCGGTGAATTGTCTTTCGCAAGTCTGTGAGTGTTTATAAGTGCGACAGCGGAGCGCCAATGTCATGACCCGACCCGGGAACCCGCTGCCCAAACACTCCATACCGGGTCGGGCCAGCCAACACATGTGCTGGCCACCGGAGAGGGTGGGGAGCTACACGAACACACGGTCAGCTGGCCCCGCCCCTGCGCGGCACCTAGCGCCCCACGCCCCGCCCCTGGCGGCAGCACAACAACAAACATGTCAGTGGCTCGTGGGCCAAAGCCAAAATGGGACACAGTCACATTCGTTAGCCCCCTGTGATGAAGTTGGCTACTGGAAGGGCCCTCCGTTTCTTGTTCTAAGAACAGGGCGGTGTTAGTTTGGAGTGAGAGGAAAAACGAGTGTTTGGCTGATAGAAATAGTCGCTCTGTGGCTTTTCCAAAAGTCTGCCTTTGCCGGAATATGCAACGACCTCAATTCTAACTTCAGTCACAGGTGTGCAACTCGCATTGACAACTGCAATCCTGTGTCAGCCAGGGAAAGCTCAAACCAATAGCACTATTTGAACGGATGAATTTGGATCTTTGTGTGTTTCAATGAATAATACCACAAGTTTGAACTCATGACTTTTGCAAAATTCACCCAATGCATTTGTGGCCCAGGCAACTTCCTCAATTCATGCCTTTGCCTCTTATTTACTTCAGCTTCTCAGCTGATTGTTACTTCATGTCATGTGACACGGGTCAACCAATCAATGACTTGAGAATTTCAGAAAGACCCACCGAAGGCCCCAGTGAAGGAACGGCGAGGTGCATGGGTAACAAAGTGAATCAACAAATTCTAAGGGCGCGGCGCTCCACCGTTAAAGTTGATGGCAAAACGCCCATTGATTGTAACGGTAAAGTATAGGCCAACGAATGAACTTTGAGAAAACAAACTCTTAAACTCCAAGCAACAAATTCACTTTGAATCCAAACATTCATATACAGCAAATTTGATGAATCCCAAGTCAGCAGTAAATATTAACTTCAGCCGTACTGTGGAGGTCTGCTCTATTTCAGATGGGAAGGGTGGCTTTGGGGGAAATGATTCCCTAAAAAGCCACCTGTTCCCGCAAAGCTCTGGGGGATAACACCTTCCGTTCATCTCTTTTATAAAACCACTAGGTGACGGTGTTGATCTTGGTAGCGGTCAGCAGAGAGTGGAAAATCCTCACGGAAGCCCAGGACCTACAGTAACGGTAGGGAACCTCGGGCCTACTGGTCGAATCTGGCCCATGGCTGCTTTTTATTTGGCTGTTTTTTCTAGTTCCTGGATCTGGCCCCATGGATCCTGTCTTTACCTTCAGGCATTGCAAGAATGAGCTGTGACCCAGGGAAGTGAGCAGAGAGGAGGGCATGCACTCAGGAATAGGGGATGGATTCCCTGCCACAGATCCATAATCTGGACCTTCCTCTTCCTTCTCCTGTTCTGAGCACGCCCCTTCAGCACTCCTGTCCCCAACTCCCCAGCTGGACTAGTTTGTACTAGTTCTCAAAGTGGCCCTTGGGAGGACTAGAATACAGGGCCGGCCTCGCTCGCCATGGGGGGACTAGAATACAGGGCCGGCCTCGCTCGCCACGGGGGGACTAGAATACAGGGCCGGCCTCGCTCGCCACGGGGGGACTAGAATACAGGGCCGGCCTCGCTCGCCATGGGAGGACTAGAATACAGGGCCGGCCTCGCTCGCCATGGGGGGACTAGAATACAGGGCCGGCCTCGCTCGCCACGGGGGGACTAGAATACAGGGCCGGCCTCGCTCGCCACGGGGGGACTAGAATACAGGGCCGGCCTCCCTCGCCATGGGGGGACTAGTATACAGGGCCGGCCTCGCACGCCACGGGAGGACTAGGATACAGGTTCGGTCTTGCCATGGGACAACTAGAATACAGCGCTGGGCTCGCCGTGGGAGAACTAGAATACAGGGCCGGCCTTACCAAAGGGGGTAAACATGGGGGTGATCTGGGGCAATCACCCTGGGCCCTGCTATTTTTTCTATGTCTGGGGACCCCATAGTGGCCACCATTTTCACCAGGGCATGGGAGGGGGCCCCCACTTTCTCCTAGCAGGGCCCCAAAGCTGACCTGGAGAGGATGCCCCTGAGAGGGTAGGGGCCACCACACGTTTTATTTTTACCCTGGGCCCTGAAAATTCTAATTTATTCCCCCTAGACAGAATAAATTAATGCCTGGTTTGAATTCAGACTCACCTTTAGGTCCTGATCGGCCTGTGTTGCCTGGGAGACCTGGTGTGAATTAAAGGAACAATTGTAAACAATTCATGTACAGGTTTTTCTTTTTAGATACTTAAGCAAATTTGAATTTGGAGCTTGTGAGCAAAATCCCCATTCGTGTCACTACTTTTGTTGTTAGCTGCCTCGAGTCGCCGTAGGCGAGACAGAGCGAGCTACAAATAAAAGTTGAAAGGAAAATGAAAAAATTAGAGGCAATCCCTTCTTATATTTAAAGAAAGTTCTTTTTAAAATAGCCTCGTGCTGATTCTGGGTTTTCTCAGAGTCCCCGATTCTAATTTAAGAAATTCTCTGTCCCACTGCAGACTGAAGACGCTGCCTCTGGGGATGTCTACTGAAGGATTATGCATTTGCGTAAAAGACCTGGAGCTTCTTCCTAGTAATACAGGGGTAGGAGGAGGTGCTGGTAGTGATTTATAAATTCCTAAATGGCTTGTGGCCTACATATCGGAAAGACCACCTCCTCCCTTATGATCAATTGGAATCCTCAAGGTCAGCAAAGAAGGACCTCTATCTGTGTGCCAAGGTCATGTAACAAAGGCACGTCGAGAGGCTTTCTTAGTGGCTGCTCCAGTTTTGGAACTCCTTTCGCCTAGAGCTCTTCACCAAAGCTTGAGTCTTTTCTGAAGGTGATGCAAGACGTTTCTATTTGCCCTGGTGTCTGACAGGTGGGGATAGGTGGTGTTCGTTCTTGTTGTTTTTTCTAGAGCTTTTCATATGATATGTATTTGTTTTTAACTTATTTGATCTATCTTACTCCACACTCCTTTTTATGTGTTTTTATATGTTGCTACCTGCCCTGATCCCTCTGGATGGGTAGCCGGCTATGCACATTTTAGCAAACACTTATGAAAAATACAGGTTGCAGGGCTGCAATGGAATCCAAGCAGCCCTGCCCCGCAAGCTGTATTCCTCATGTGTCCTCTAAAGTTTGCACATCTGGGCCACCGTAGGTGGGATCCAAATGCAGATAAATAAACAAAAGAAATAGATTTCCAAAAGGCAGAAGGGACACTTTAGTTGCTTAGCAAGATTCCTTCATGAAAACATTCAACTTTTCATGTGCTTTTCAAAAAAAGTGGAATGTATAATCAGAATTGCTAGTTTTGTATTTTTAAAAACTATGCTAGATCCCTCCCCCTCCCAGTTTGGATGTGTGTGTTTGAATGATTTCTGCTAGCTGTGCTGCTTTCATACATGGACACACATCCTGTTAGTCTGACGTTTTGGCGGCTTTTGCGCCTCTGTGACAAATACCGTTACGGGTGTGGGCGAGAGGAGAAGGAAATGAAGGGGATTCCTTTTGTTGAATCCAACTTCTGTTGGCTTGCAACTGTGTATCTGCCTGGTAGCGGCAAAACAATTCCAAGCTCGCAAACACTCGCCAGTCAAAGCAGGCCCAGCAAAAGGGGGTCTTAACTCCTTTATTATTTATTTATTCAAACGTATACCCCAACCCTTCCCCTAAAGCTCAGGGCAGCCTACAGCATATACAAACATACAAAAATCCCCTGAACACCCCCCAACCCTATCCCTGCCTGCCGAACGTCTGGCCAAACCAAAAATGTCTTACATCACTTTCAGAAGTTGAGCAGACTTAGGCTGCTTGCCCACGTTACCAGGGCCGGCAATTCTCCTGGTGGGAATCTCCTGACCGGGAAACTTATGCCAAGCTTTGCACGTGAGCATGGGGCTGAATGTGCCATCACCCGCGTCCAGGTTGAAATTCAGCCCTGACATTTGGAGGGGAAAAAAGCCGCTGGATGCAGCTGATGACCCGTACCAACGTGCTGAGCTCAGCGTACGTTTCCCGGCAGGGAGACTCCCCGCCAGGAGAATTGCTGTCCCCTGTAACCTGAGCAAATGGCCTTAAGCTTAGATGAATCTCTGAGGGAAGGGAGTCCCATTACTGAGGAACACTTGCAGAGTTTGAAGTGCTTTATAATTTTTATGCAGGTCACCCTCTCAACAACCTTGTAAGGGCGGTCATTATTATTCCCATTTACTGATGGGGGAATGAGGAAAGAGTTAGTGACATTCGCCTCAGGCTATCCCAATGACTGTACGGCTAAGATGGGATTTGAACCCTGGTCTCCCAGCACCAAGCCCAGCATCTTATTTGCTGATCTACACTGACCTTCATGACACCCAAAAAACAGACAGAAACTTAGGTATCCATGCCTCAGAGGGCAAGACAAAAGATCATCATAGGAGGGAATGGATCAAGACACTGGATGTAAATAGACAGACACAGAGGTTGCCTGCCGCTGGAGCTGCTCTGGGGTGTGTGTGTAGGGGACTACCCCCACATCTGCCCTCTTGCAGCCCTGCCTGGGTCCTGTCTGCCCGCACACATGCACCCCCCCCCCTTTTCCACCATAGGCCCTTTTCACACAGACACACTAACACTGATAAAACGGGTGTTACATTTTATTATACATCTTGCAGGGCTGCAGATGTGCTCTATCGGTGCCCTGTAACATGTATATTAAAATGTAACACCCATTTTATCAGTGTTAGAGTGTCCGTGTGAAAACGGCCATAGAGTTGCGGGCACGTTGCCCGACGCTGGTGCCCACAACTCTATGGTGTTGCCCGGGGCAACGGACGGCCGAAAGCAGAGCAGACGTTAGAATCCGATGAGCAGACGGGCAGCGGCTCCGCTTCGGGCCCGTGCCCCGGGTTTGGCTCTGGGATGTACTGGAGCGTCACTAGCGGGACTCAACCTGCTCCGCTTCCACGTCCGACGGGGCACTTTTAAATGGACCGGCTAGCCTGGGGGTGAAGCAGGCTGGCACAGGTCGGGCAGAACCAGAGCCGCGGTCCAGCTAAAAGCACCCATTGTCCGTGGATCGTAATAGAAAGGGGACTCTTTGTGACTGCTCTTTTTCCCTTTTTATTGCATCTTTGATTGTGTTTTGGGAAGGGGCGCGAGTGCTATATAAAACAATTAATTATTATGACTATCTGGGAGACCAGCACGGCATCGCCTGACAAGGAGGGGTTGTCGATGTTGCTGAGGAGCGGGGTTAGCACACGCAGACTTACCAGGCGGTCCTTGAGCCCCGGTGACTCCTAGGGAGATTAAAAGCAAATATTTTAAGAGTCTTGGAAAAAAGAAGAAAAAATTCTTAGTGAAAAACACAACCCTTTTGGGTTAAAAACGACAGGCTTGGTTCTTGTCTGGTTTCTAGGAGGAGAGCGCCGCTGAGCTCGGCGACATGCTGGTTTTACACCAGGATGGGGCTCTGGCTCAATCATTTAAAGCGTTCAGTGTTTCGTCCTGGCGTCAAGGGAGTTTCAGAAATGACTGGCACAGACAGTGTGGTCTTCTGAGGCTAAAACCAACAGGCCACGCTCTGTTCTCAGTGCCCACAGCGCCTGGCGAACTAGCTCAATTGCCCCCTGTCTCCCAGTCCGATGTAAAACCTGAGATGGAGTAGTTTGGATCACTTACTAAGAGTGGGTACTCCTGCCTTCTGGCTAGGACCATGGACTGGATCCTTCCTACTACGCCTGGTGTCTACAGATCTTTCACTTTCCCATCAGAGTCCCTACGTGAACACCTGCTGCAGACCTTGGAATGGTCAGCAAGTAGGCAGTCTTCAAGATGTTTAGCTCATTCGCAGTCTGCTCCTCACTTCATCCTCAGTCTCCAGTCGCCTTCGCCAACTGTAGGAGGTTGGTGAGAGCATGGACAAGGCTTTCCACTTAGATCACATTCACACCTTCTGCTCCCGGCCAGTCCATGCAGATTTTAGCTCGGGACAGAATCCGGAAGCCAAAACATGCATCGTTTTTGACTGATGCGAAAGCCCCCCTGCACGGCTTTGCCGGCAATTACCCAGAAAAGTACAGAGCTGGGTTTCCCTGCTCTGCACTCTTCCAGGTAATTACCAGCAAAGCTTGGGGGGTGGGGCTTTCGTACTGGCCAAACCCTGCGCATGTTTTGGCTTCCAGATTCTCTCCTGGAGTCCAAATCTGTGTGGACCGGCTGGGAGCAGAAGGTGTGAATGCGGTCTGAGTCTTGTCTTATAAGCTTTGGTCACGAAACGACCAGATGTTCAGCCAGACCAATTCATTAAATCCTGCAACTATTGGTCTATCACAAGCATGACCAGACTTAATGGTGCACGTGAAGCCATTTAATCTAGGTATCATCCTCTACTAGGATTCCTCCCACTGGCTGTGGTGCTCCAGTCTGGGACCCCTCCCACTGGCTCCTGGTCTCCGGAGTGAAGGGGAGCACTCCTCTTTAGAGAGAACCTTCCCCATCACGCTGGAGGAGCTCTCCTCACCCGTCTCATCCCTGGAGACACTTCCTGGAGTGCCGATTTCACTGGTTACTATGGATCGGTAACTGGTTAAAGGATAGGAAGCGAAGAGTAGGACTGAACTGTCAGTTTTCGCAATGGAGAGATGTAAAAAGTGGTGTGTCCCAGGGATCTGTATTGGGACCGGTGCTGTTTAATGTATTCATTAATGATCTGGAAAAGGGTGTAAAGAGTGAGGTGATCAGATCCGCAGACGACACCAAGTTATTCAAGGTAGTTAAAACACGAGCAGACTGTGAGGAACTGCAACAGGATCTTACGAGACTGGGTGCTCTGGGCATCTACATGGCAGATGAGATTTAATGTGGACAAGCGCAAAGTGATGCACATAGGGAAAAATAACCCACAATGCCCCCTGTACATAGCGAGGAATTACCACTCAGGAAAAGGATCTGGGAGTGATTGTGGACAATACACTGAAATCCTCAGCCCAATGTGCAGCAGCAGTGAAAAAAGCAAGCGGAATGTTAGGAGTTATTCACAAAGGGATAGAGAATAAAAATGAGGATGTCATAATGCCTCTATACAAATTAGGGATGGGCGAACAGAACAGAGTTCAGAAATTCGGTTCGGTTTGGTTTGAAATTCGAATTTGGAAATTCGGTTCGGTTTGAAATTCGAGTTTGGTTTGGAAGTTTGGTTCAGTAGACCGAACAGACCAAGTTCGGTCGAATTCCGAACTTCCGAACCAAGTTCAGCCATTGAAACCCAGGTTTTTGTGTGTGTGTTGCCACTAGGGATGGGCGAACAGAATGGAGTTTGGAAATTCGGTTCGGTTTGGTTCAGTTTGAAATTCGAGTTCGGTTCGGTCGACCGAACAGACCGAGTTCGGTCTGAACTCCGAACCGCGTTCGCCCATCCCTAATACAAATCGATGGTGCGACCGCACCTGGAATAGCGTGTGCAGTTTTGGTCGCTCCATCTCAAAAAAGACAGAGCTGAACTAGAAAAGATACAGAGAAGGGCAATGAGAATGATAACGGGTATGGAATGACTTCCGTACACAGAGAGGCTTGATAAGCTGGGTCAGAAGAGAAGACTGAGAGGGGACACAATAGAGGTTTATAAAATCTTGAGTGTTATGGAACGAGTAGATCGGGAATGGTTATTTACCCTCTCAAATAGCACTAGAACTAGGGGACACGCCATGAAACTAGCTGCCGGCAGATTATAAAAAATAAAAGGAAGTACTTTTTCACTCAACACATAATTAACCTATGGAATTTGTTGCCAGAGGACGTTGTCAAGGCCAGTAGTATAGCTGGGTTTTAAAAAGAACTGGATAAGTTCTTAGATAATAGGTCCATTAATGGCTATTAACCAAGTAGCTTATGGGATGAACTGCTTCCTGTCAGGAACTGGGAGTGACAACGGGGAACGGATTGACCATTGGGATGGTTGGTTCTTCTCCCATACGATCGAGATTGGCCACTGTCGGAGACAGGATGCTGGGCTTGATGGACCATTGGTCTGACTCAGTCTGGCACTACTTATGTTCCCCTCTCTAGAGACGATCTTGTAGGAGCTAGGCCCCTTCTCCCACTGTGATTTACTGGAGACCAGCTTGTGATTTGATCAGTGGATCGCAATCTCCCTCTTGCCTGCCCCTGGTTTATCGCGTCTACCTCTGCCTCTTGTATCAGAAACCATCCCAGAGATCTGATTACTACTCTTTCAAGAGATTCATCCCTTCACAGCGTATGGCTGAAATAACACCGCTTGCACACCTAACCTAATCTCCTCATCTAACCAGAGGCTTCTTGGTTTACCTGGCTGTCCTGCGTCTCCGATAGCACAAGGTGGGCCTCGCGGTCCCGGCATTCCCATAAGGCCTTGGTCTCCTAGGGACAGTCAGTGAGATGGGATGTCAAGTCAAAGTAACAACCACCGGCATCAAGCAAATCGTGGATACGGAATTACAGAATTGTAGGGCTGGAATGGATGTCAAGGGCCATCTAGTCCAGCCCCCTGCTCCAAGGCGGGATGTGCTGGACATGGAAAGAACCCATTTTTCAGGCCAAGGCACCAAACTTCTGGTACGGTATTTGGCCATTATGGCAATGGACTCTATGGCTGAAAAGTCGCATAGGCATGTAGGACAAACGCCTTTGCACCTCAGCATCCATTTGAGCAACCAAGTCAAATTCTAACTGATGTTCAGAGCGCGGTGCTTGGGGCAGTAAGTGCTGGTGCTAACGCTAAGGGGCTGGTATAAGTCTCTTTCACTTTGACCTGAGTCAGGAGGACACCAGCACCAAACACCCTGAGGATCATGCTGCTAGTCTCTTGCAAGGAGCAATGGAGGATGGAGACGGTAGTAACTTACCTCTGGAGCCTTGAAGTCCATCAGGGCCAGGTGAACCTATTCAAAGACAAGAATCCATTAGGAGTTATTGGATCTATTCCATACTATCCTCCGTTCCTAGTTAGGTAAGATGCGACTAGGACATCTACATAGAGCACAACCAACGCAGCACAAGAGTAGTTGTTACTTAGCACTTCTATAGCACTTTTCTTACGTAGGTCACCCTCTCAACAACCCTGTACGGGTGGTCATGATTACTCCCATTTTACAGATGGGGAAAATAAAGTCGACAGGGATAATGACTTGCCAAAGGCCCTTGTGGCTAAAATGGGATTTGAATGTTGGTTTCTCAAGTCCAAACCCAACACCTTAACTACTAAACTATACAGGGCCCTCATGGTATTGGTGAAGCAAAGAAGCAGGAAGCTAAAGTACCCATGTCTCGGGGGGAAAGACAAAAGAGTATGGAATTTATTTATTTATTTTTCAGATTGAATGAATCAAGGCATTCTAATTTGATTGTAATACACGGGGGCTCTTTGTTGCTTTTTGTTCTTCCCTGTATGAGAGTCCACACCGATTTTCCAATCTCTATGCAATGGAAGAATACTGAACCCAAGAGCATGCCTTTCTATTATAAGGCTGTCTTTCTCTGGAACGACTCAGGGTTCAGAAGCTTAGCTCTAAAGACTGTTACACAGTGGATAACCTTATCAAAGCTATTAGTAGAAAAGACCAGACTGCACATCATTCAGAGTCACAGTGAGGTCTTTGCCCCTCTTTACCGAGCTACAGAAATGGACCGACCCTTCGTGAAAACGTGCGCCTACATGTGTGTGTTCTGTAGAAATGCAACTTCTCTCGGTTACTGACCTGCTGGTCCTTTGGACCCTGGTTCTCCTGGAGGGCCAGCCAGTCCACGGGCACCTGGTTCGCCTGCAATCGGATGAAACGGAGGTGAATTTTAAACAACGGGTGTGGTGTCCCACACACTTAATGACCACCCATGGTACCCACAGCGCCGCCAACGTCATCTTTATGGGTGTTTTCACATGGACAGCACCCATGCCTCTGCCCCACCTCACACCTGGGCCGGCTGCCTGTTTAAAGGCGGCCCACCCAGATGTGCAGATGGAGCAAAGGCGGGACAAGCTGTCCCTGCTCTGGGGGAGGCCCCGCCGGTGGTTTTTAGGAGCACCGCCGGCGGAGCAGGCAGCCCAGAGCTGATGCACTGGCCGGAGGTGGGGCTGCTGTCCATCTGCTTGGAGAACAGCTGCTGCAGCTCCGCTCTCGGCTGCTCTCGGCCCTCAGGCAACACCATAGCATTGCGGAGACTCTAATCTGCAACTCTATGGTGTGGGCGAAGGGCGCTGCGCGGGCAGACTGTGGGCCCGGCAGCCACCAGGTCATTAAAACCCGATCCAAGCGGGGCTGCAAGCAGGCAAACAAGGGGGTGCACCCCTGAATCTCCTCTGGGGGTCAGCACCCCCCATATCTGTGTGAAAACACCGTATGAGGTGTGGGTTCGTTGTGTTACAAGCCTGTGACCCGGTCCAAGCCCAGTGGGGCCCAGCTAATCCTATTGGACTTGGGCTGGGACATACTCACTGCCACCCCAGGGCCCTCTGGCTTGGCCTGGGGTTCCCATTGGAGCACCACAATGTAATGGTGTTTCATGGGGGGGCTGGAGGCAGAGTCACACATCGGGCCTGGACTTATTATTCTAATTTTCCTAGTGTCATCAAGAATGATGGCAGGAATTTCCTAGCGTCACTGGGTCGAAAACAATGATGCTAGGAAACCACCTGGATCCAGGTCCCTGCCCCGAGGGGCCTCCAGTCTAGGATGGGCATGGGGGGAGGGAGAGGATAGGAAAAGAGACTGGGAGACATTTGCAAAGTTGATAAGTCACAGGGTTCCCATGGTTAGATGAGTTACAAGGGGATCCTGAAGGGTATGACAGTGTACGGAGAAGTATTGGGGAGTCATCTATGGGGATGAGAAGCTAGCGAAGACTCAGAGGTAGGTTTTGGGGAAGGATTTGAAGGTCGAGAGGGATGAAGCAGAGTGTATGTGTTCAGGGCAGGAGTTTCAGGTGTAGGAGGGCATGGAAGTTATTATCATTACTATTCTGAATAGTTGCTATTCAATTGTGTATTATTCAACTACCATTATTACTGTTTTGGGCAGAGGGTGGTTGGAAACAGTTTCCATACTGCAGAATAGACGTTTAAATCCTAAGCCGCTTTGGATCAGCAAGATGTAATTTGGGGCTCCCAGAAAGCAAATGTTTATAGACT
Organism: Sphenodon punctatus; assembly: GCA_003113815.1. Taxonomy (NCBI): domain Eukaryota; kingdom Metazoa; phylum Chordata; class Lepidosauria; order Sphenodontia; family Sphenodontidae; genus Sphenodon; species Sphenodon punctatus. The sequence continues at coordinate 3,006,260 of QEPC01006491.1, read as the reverse complement.
GACCTGTGAGGCCACGTGGTCCTTTCTCACCCTGCTCACCTATTAAACAAAAATAAATGAAGGGAAAATGATCATCCTGCTAGGAAATTGTTTAATTGAAAATGACAAAAGGGAAAGAAAACCTAATTGTGAAAGCACAAAAGAATAATCCAAGGAAGGGCGCTTTCTCTTGAGAGAAAAACGAGCGCTGGAAAATTGAGCTCTGCATCCTTCGCAGCATCAGGGCCAAAGCCGTGCATCTCTTTGTTTTCTTGTGTGACCAAAGCTGCATAGCATTTGCCTCCCTGAGTTTTTCCTGTTTTGTCTTGTGAGAAAACGCCTGAAGCATTTTTTTGGGGTGGGGAGGTGGGGCAGGAATAACCAATGTGTTGTTCACACACAAAAAGCCTATACCTCCCACGAGTTAAGGTTGCTTTCCCCACGAGTTAAGGTGGTTTTCCCCACCCTACAGCCACAGCTCCCGGCACAAACAAGAGTTGAAAGGCAACACTTAAGGTGAAAGGAGTCCTCTGTCCCCACTCCTTGCCCTGAATTCCCATATATTCTCATTTCCCCTTCAGATGCCACACACAGGGCACGATGTAAAAACCAAGCAAACCTAAGCCCTTGTGACAAGATCGCTACAAGCGATGACATAGAAAATTCAAGCTGTTTATAAACATTGCTGTGAAAATGTTTTCCTACCTTCCTTTCTTACCTGGATATCAAGATCTAAAGCTTTTCTTCCCCACTTTAAGGGGACAGCCTGATGCAACCTTAACTACAGATGCTCTGATAATAGGAACAAAGTACTGAGACAAGCAATCAGTTAATTAATTTACATACCTTTGGGCCCAGAGGTTCCCATAGCTCCTTTCTCGCCTAAAATAGACAGACAACAATTTAAAAAAGAAATACAATAATAAGAAAATATAGCCCCTGTCTATTTCTAGAGACGTTGTGGTGCCGTAAAGAACAAGATCGGATGGTGCAGACGATGCTAAATCAGAGAAACCCATAATTATGCTTTTTACTTCAGTATTGCTCCATCCACCCATCTCGTTTTGAGGACATTAAGAACATTAGAAGTGCCAGACTGGGTCAGACCAAAGGTCACTTGAGCTCAGTATCCTGTCTCCAACAGCGGTCGTTCTTGGTTGCTGACAGGTCATAATGGGGCAATCAATTCCCAGTAGGGATGGGACTATCGGCAAATTATCGGTTACCGGTTTTATCGGTATCGGATTAATCTGATATCGGATTTATCGATATCGGTATATCGGTTTTTTTAACATTGCTGATTTTTCGGATCTTTATCACTGCGGCCATTTTAACAATGGCCGCAATGTTAAAGATCCAAAAAATCGGCAATGTTAAAAAAACAATATGCCGATACCGATATTATCAGCATTATCGGATTAATCCAATACCGATAGTCCCATCCCTACCTGCCATTCACATCCAGCTCCCGACAGTCAAATTCTACCCTTTTCACGGAATTTTGCATTTGGCCAAATTGTTGTAGAAATTGCTTCTGCTAGGGCAGAATTACAGACTGAACGGGGAGGGCTATGAACTAGCCAATGAGATGGCAGCATTTAGACTGTGGGATGCTGGGATATTATTCTGGGGCTACAAATCCTTGTGTTACAGCAGCTGAAAAAGAGCAGGAAATTTAAGATTGCGCTGCTGGGTTTTAGGGCCCTGAATGGCTTAGGCCGTGGCTGTAGTCGAGCTGGTCCTGGAGCCTCACACTGATGGGTATCTGCACTCAGGAACCACCTGCTGTTTGGGGATTCTTCCCTCGCATCCTAAGTCGGCAGGTGATCAAGTCTTTGCCCCTCAGTCTGGACCTCCAGGTGTCTGTCTCAAAGCACCTGAAGACTTATATATTCTCCAGATGCTTTAGGATGCGCTGCCAATTCCCCTTAATGTGTGTGGTCTTCCCTCTTTAACGTTCCCTTTTAAATTGTTTTTAAATGGATTTAAATTTTAAATGGATTTTATAATGTTTTATCCTATTATTATTATTATTATTAACAAACATTTATATAGCGCCAGCAGTGAACCTGGCACTTTACAAAGTAATAAAGTAGACACAGTCCCTGCCCCTAGGGCTTACAATCTGAGAGACAGGAGCTGGGGGAGAGACGTAGGAAGGGGAAACGAGGGAGAGACAAGGGGTCTAACATTCATGAAGATGCAAGGTCTCAGGTGTACGTACTTGGCTTGGTTACGATGAGAATGACAGCAGGCAGGTCCATGTTGCAAGAATAAGGGTAGACCGATCGTAGGTATAGGAAATAGTGGCTCAGTAGGATAAAGAGTCAGACAGAGCAGGGTGAAAGAGGTGAGTTTTAAGGAGAGATTTGAAGGTATGAAGGGAGGGGGCAAGGCGGATGTGGACAGGGAGGGAGTTCCAGGCATGGGGGGCAGCAAGTGAGAAGGGACGAAGGCGCTTAGGGGAGCAGGGAAGGCGTGGAAGGGTGAGAGAAGGGACAGAGGAGGAGCGAAGTGCACGGGCTGGAGTATGGAGGGCGATAAGTGCAGAGAGGTAGGGGGGAGCAAGGTTGTGAAGAGCTTTATAGGTGAAGACTAGGAGCTTGTGCAGGATTCGTTCAGGAAGGGGAAGCCAGTGAAGCGAAGAGAGGAGGGGCTGCACATGGTCGAAGCGACTGGCGAGGTAGATGACCCTGGCAGCAGAGTTTTGGACAGAGATGAGGGGAGAAAGGTGAGACCGGGGAAGGCCAGTGAGAAGGAGGTTACAGTAATCGAGGCGAGAGATGACCAGAGCATGAACAAGAGTTTTGGCAGACGAGACAGAGAGAAAAGGGCGAATCTTAGCAATGTTATGGAGGAAGAAGCGACAGGATTTAGCAATGGAGTCAATGTAGGGTTTAAAAGAAAGGCGTGAGTCAAAGATGAAGCCTAGGCTACGAGCTTGGGGGACAGGCAGGATGGTGACTCCATCAATAATTACTGACAGAGAGGAAGGAGAGGAAGGATGAGGGGGGAAGATAAGGAGTTCAGTTTTAGCCATGTTGAGTTTGAGTTGACATTGAGATATCCAGGTAGAGATGTCAGAGAGACAGTTGATGAGACTGTTATGTTGTGACGTGCTCCGAGAGAAGAGCCCACCTCCTGCCTTGCTAATAGGTCCATGTGGTATTTTGTGACTTTTTTTTAAATTTAAACACATGAGATGTTTACGAATGATACAATGGCTTCCTGGCAAATTCATTTGCATCAGTTTAGGATTTGGCGTCATTTATTCTGCTTTCAGAATCTAGTTTTTCTACTTACAGAATTTGGGATTCCTGGTTGCAGAATTTGGAAAAAACAATTGGCGGAACAGACGGGGCCCAGATTATAGGCCCTCCCAGCCCCCCATGTCAGTGTAATGGAGCCTGAACTCAGAGATGTACCTTTAACACCTTGAAGACCTGCTTCACCTCTGAATCCTTGAAGGCCAGGAGGACCTGCAGAAAAGGTGAGATCAGCAGGTTAAAGCCTGACCAATGCGTGCTATTGCTGTGTGTGTTTTTAATGGAAAGGTACATCGTGCAGGGTACTGCCACTGGAGATTTCAATTTATAACACGCTACAAAATGAGAACATGGTACCTACCTGGTGGGCCATGCGGACCTGGGGATCCCATCATACCTGCAAATAGAAAAGGGTCAGTCATTCAGCCACACTGGCGTGAGGAAGAGAACACAGATCCCCTTGTGCTCTGCCAAGAGAGGGCACTTCTCACTGCCTCGGCAATTCGGAGAGCCCAGCCATCATGAGTCTCACATCTGTGTTAACTTATGACCAGATGCCAAATATTGTGGGGTGGGTGCTCTCTGGCGTGCGAGGAGGCTGAAACAGGTACCCCATTTGGTACCTGCAGGTAATACCTGTAATTTTCGTACCCAGATACCATCTGAGTACCCCCCAAAATATTTCCAAAATCCAGGATTGGAAGTAAAAAAAAACTGGGATGAAAACAGTATTTCGGGTACCTGATCGGACACCATTTCAGGCACTGAAAAAAGTACTCGAACTTTTCGAGTTGAATCAGGTACCATGAATTTCACGGTATCCCTGTTTTTGTGGGGAACCTGTTTCAACTCTCGCTGGGGAATCTCTCTTCCTTGCAGTCCCAGTGATCGGCGGTGTTTGGAAACAAGAGGCTTTTGTTTACACTTAGCCTGAATGTCAAGCAATAGGTGGTTTCTAATTTGCACAGATTTACATAAACACACACACATGCAAACAAGCAATGTCCCTCTCCTCCCTTCTCTGCCCCTAAGTGTGACCCCTGCCTTCCCATCCTGCAGCTCCAAAATCCGAACCATCCTCTCATATCACTATTGTGATTTTAGGGGTTATTGTTGTATTATTTACCTAGAGATCTCAACTCCAAATCTGAACCACCGTCTCTTATATCACGATTGCGATTTTAGGGTTGTTATTGTATTTACCTTTGAGACCAAGAGATCCTGGGGGACCAGGTGGCCCAGAAGACCCTCTCTCTCCAGCAGCCCCTAATGAGTCAATCACAAGAGAAAGCCGTCAGCCAGTCTGCAAACTGCCTCCTTCCAGCCTCTGTGCCAATGGAGAGAATGCTAATATTCATGCTCCGGCAGTAAAGAAGTTGGCCATTGCCATGAAGTAGTTCTGGTATCCGCAACTGAACCTTGTGAGATGGCATCTCTCTGTGACCAGGAGTGGATGGACGTGACCCAGTCTGATGTGGCTTGGAGGAGGTTAACAAAATCATCTTTGTCTCTTCTCTCGTGCTGACCCCTATGCCTGAACACATGCGTTCTCTGCTCTCTTCCTCCTAACCTTCAAATCCCTCCTGAAAACCTACCTCTTCCATCAGGTTTTCCCTAGCTCCTCATCCCCATAGGCACTGATGTGCCTTCTACTGCCTCTCTTTCAGGGTCCTCCTTCTGCCTGTAACCAAGCTAAGCATGGGCACAGTAGGGTTGCCACCAATGCAAATGTTTAAGGAACGCTTATGAAAGATGCATCTTGCAGGACCTGCATTGGTGCCTGAGGTGCCAATGCAGGGCCTGCAAGATGAATTTTTCATAAGTGCTCCTTAAAAATGTGTATAGGTGCCAACCCTTGCACCTTGAAACTTCTCCACCTTGTGAATTTAAAAAGCCTGCCCTAGGTTCCCCTGTCCCTTGTCTCTCCTAGATTGGAAGCCCCTTGGAGCAGGAATTTCTCTCCAATAAATGATTGTTCAGTGCCAGGTGATAGTAGTAAATTTTATTTGCGTGACCACTGGTCATTGCAACAAAGTGAAAGCAGTTATACAAATATCAATCATAATTAAAATATAAATCCCAATACAACATGCCTCAAGGACGGAAGAGCATGATATTAGAGATATAAGTAGTAAAAGAAAATAAAATTACAAAGGATAAAATAATAAGCAAAAAGGTAAAAAATTGTAAACAAATGGTACACTCTCTACTAAAATCAGGGGAGTAAGACATAATAACCCAATAGTACCCCTGTCTAAGTATATAAATACAGCAGCCCAGATCCCAGTAATTTCAATCTTTGCAGAACCCCTCCTGGTCCGCAACTTTCAGCTCCCGCGTTCATTGAGCCTATGGGCGAAAACAGCAACGCCGCGTATCAGTTCAATGGAGTTTGACCCCAGACAGAACTGCAGCAGCTGCAAAGGGGAAGAGTGAGGCCGTACGGCCAACCAAGGAGCCAGGGGCACCTCTCTCAGAAATGCGGTGAGTGGGCATAAAATACCAGATGCAATAGGGCCTCTGCTTGCCCCAAGTTGCCGCAGCAGAGACTTCCTTCGTATGGGATACCGTTGCGTCTCCCAATGAGAACTCGGGTAGGTAGGAGATCAAACCTTAGCAGGGTCATAGCTCTGCGATTCTTCGGATCATCTAGCAGCTTGCGATAGAGCTCAGAGCCAAAGGAACGTTTAAATGTGCTATAAAAAGGCGCACTTTTGAGAGCCTGAATTGTCTCTAAATCTGCCTGAATGGCTTGGTCATCAAGTTGCTTTTTAATGACCAAATTCCGCTTGGTGTTTGATAAGGTCCTGAGCATTTCCCTTGACAAACCAAGAGCATGTAGATGGGTCACTACTCTATCCAGCCGGCATCCGGGAAGCGTCCATGAGTCCGTTCCTCGAGACACATATGTGGAAGCCTGTCCTCAGACGCGGCTTCCAGTTTGGACCAAAATGTCAGCGACGGCGCAAGCACCTTGATTCTCATCGGCAACGTCCCAGTTTCCAGCCAGAGAAGACAGGCCGGGGTGGAAACAGGGACGCCCAAAAGAGATCTTAGTAAATGGTTCTGGGCGGGTTCGAGAAGGTCAGAGACAACAAGACCCCACAACTCTGCTCCAAACAGAGCACCAGGCTTAGATTTAAGATTATAAATTTGCAATGCGGGGGGGATAGACCGACCCCCAGTGCCAGGTACGTTGGAGGCTATGGAAAATATTTAATAATAAAGGCAGGCTGCTATTGTTCCCATTTTACAGATGGAGAATTGAGGCTGAGTGGCAGCAAATGGCTTGCGTTGGCATGGCTAAGATAGGATTTGAACCCTGGCCTCCCAGGGCCAAATTCTACAGTTGATCCACTAGGATCTAGTGGGTTTCTACACGGAGCTACCCTCTTGGAATTTTGCAAAGCCCTTGTTGTTGGGTGGTTGAAAAATGAGCAAAATACACTTGCATGGATATCTGCCGAGAAGAGAAGAGCTAGACCCAGGCTGGTCTCCTACCTTTGTCTCCTTTCTCTCCAAATCCAGGCGGCCCAGGCTCTCCGCGAGGTCCCAGAGGACCTTCCCGTCCCCTTTGTCCCATGGGTCCTTCCATACCGTTTTCACCTGCAGGGAACCAATGGCGTAGCTTGTTACACGTTGCCGGTTGGGTGCGTAGTGTAGCTCAGTGCCCCTCCCGCTGGGCCACAATCATCCCACCCAAGAATGCTGCATTGACACCCCTAATGTCTGGATTATGAGTGTGGGGCTCCCCACACAGTAATAAGCTCTGAGTAAAGATGGATTCCATGGTGCTTACCCATACTGCCTTTCTGTCCTTTTGGCCCTTCTGGTCCTGAGTGGCCCGCTGGACCCGGGACTCCTTAAATCAGAGACACAACATTCTCACAACGTCCGTTTCTTTGACTATATAGAAAATCTGATCCCATCCTATTGCACTGTCAGAAAGTGCCCCAGGCAGCTGAACCCCTCCATCCCCCACAGAAGTTGAGTTTTGCTTACCTGGTATCCCAGAAAGTCCTCGTTCGCCTATTTTCGTTTTTAAAAAATAAAATAAAAATGGACAAGGGTTAATTCATTTCCCTGTCTTCAGCCTTTGGCTAACGACCGCCCGCCCACTGGAAAAATACCAGGATGTACATCGCTTGCGGTCAAGGCTGAGATGGGAACAGGTGAGTAGTGGGACAGTTTACCTCAGACCCTATGGGACTTCAGAGGGGCCCCCTCTTATCTCCTTGGCCAAAGTCCCCTCAGGCGCTAGTGGCGTGTTCTAGCTGCCTCTCCATTCTAACCCCCCGTCCATACGAGCAGCAGCACATGCTCAGTATGGCGAGGCTCTTGGGGAAGTCTATTGGCTTGTCTCCTCCCCTACCTGGGGCAGAGAGTATCTATGGTGGGGTGGATGAGTCTGGAGCCCCTCTTAGCCGCCCCCATCCTATTTTGGTGCCCCTGATGGAGAAGGATAAAAAAAAGAGAGTCTCCTTTCAGTCTCACCCTTTGGACCTTGGACTCCCATGTCACCTAAATGAGAAGGAAAACAAGAAAAGAAAGATTGGTAAGATATTCCCCGAGATGGCTGGTTTGGAGACCATCCCTCATTCCCACTGTACCCAATGAAGTCCCTGAGTGTTATGAGGGTGCCCATGGAAACATGCAGGATCATGCCCTCCCTCCCCCCTTGACATGCAATATTTAATGTCAGGATAGCTCTTGGGATGAGGGTATGTTTCCCAATTATTCTTTCTATAGAAATTTTCTGTGTTCAAAGCACTTTACAATCCTTAGCTAAGTTCCCCCTCACAACCATCCTGAAAGCTAGGTCGTTATTATTCTCATTTCACAGATGGGGAACTAAGGTTACGAGAGAGTGACTTCCTCAAGGCCACTCAGCGAGATCAGGATTTGAACCGTGGTCTCCTAACTCGAATGCTAATAGCTTATCCACTAGGCTACACTAGCTCTCATTATGTTAGGGCTCTGGGGGGAAAAAACCCAACCTCTGGTATTTCTATGACAACCACTTCAAAGCCTGTAATTGAACTGAAGTATGGGGTGCGGTAGCTGGCATAAAGCATACACACTTATAGGCCGTTTCTACACAGACGCCCCCTCCCCCCCCTCTTGGTGTTCGGGCCGGTGGGGGGGGGGGCAGTCCGTGTAAACGGCTGCCGGTAGGTGGGGGTATGGGTGTGCGACGGGTGTGTGCACGTGTAAACGCCACGGGCAGCGGGTATTTGTGCGTGTGCGCTTCCGCTGCACACCCACCAACACCTGACCCACCGCACACCCACCTCCAGAACGGAGGATGCTCTGTGGGTGGAGATGGGTGTAAGTGGGTGTGTGTCCGTGTAAATGGGCACACACCCACCTACACCTGCTGCACCAACACACCCACTGTTCCACCCATCCAGATCCGTGTAAAAATGGCCATAGTATGAAGATAGAAACCTGGAGGAGGAGAGGGGTGATTTAGCATTCAGAGTCAAAGGATTCTGATGTTCTGAGGACCATCCTTCTCACTCTCACCCATCTGGTCCTTCCAGGGGGAGCCACTGACAATCACCATTCCTGGCTGGAGATCAGGAGAAGTTCATGGGACCAGGCAGCTCCCCTTATATGTAGCTGGGACAATCTATCCCTTCCTGTGACTGAAGCAAGATTTCCCACCCCATCCCTTTGCTTTAGAAAACCTTCTGCCCCAAATCCGCTACCGAAGGTATTGAAACAAGCCAGAGCGGCTAAGAAATCCAAGCTCGATGGCCGCGTACCTTTCAGCCCAGGATCCCCTCGGAAATATCCTGCAAAGGAAAAGAGAAGGGCTGTCAGATTTAATTTCCCCAACAAACGGATGCTCTCTGTTTGGCAATGCCAGGCTACTTGAGACTTGGTTTATGGGCATTTCCACACATTCTTTTGTGGAAGAACGTGTGGAAATGCCCACACATTTCTTTATTTATTTTGCTTTTTTTAAAAAAAAAAAATTATTATTATTCCGACCTTCCCGGAAGCTTTACAACATCAAATACAGAAATACACTACCTTTGCAAAACATACAAAAATAAAATGGGTCAAACTACAAATGTATATAAAATGCCTTTTTAAACAACTCTTATGGGACCCTATCCCCGCTGGCTAAAGACCTGGACACCCTCTTACGTTTCCCCCTGAACATGTTCAGGTGAATTGAGTTCCAAGGAAGACACGGAGAGCAGCTCATGGGAAGTCCCATATCAGGTGTTCACGATTCACAAACCATTTACTCAGGAGTGGGTCCCATTTGCGGATTGTGGCCTCAAGACAGTATTTGTACTCTGCTCTCCCAGATTCAAGTCCATCCTGTGATCCGTCGGGCTGCACTGGTTCCCTTCTTACTGCTAAGTAATTGTGGTCTCAAACCTTGTTGCAATAGGGAAGGCGAACCGCAAGGATTATCTCTGTACCTTGTTTCCTCTCTGCATCCAATCTGTTCTTCATGAGCACCCAGAGATCATCTTCAGTCATCTGTGCCAAACCTAGCCCCAGTGCTGTCCCCGTCTGCCTGTACTGCTTGCTCAACTCCGCGTCCACCGGACTAATGATCAGGCGGCTGGCGTGGGCTTTTTCAAGGACATCCACACGAGCTCTCAGCTTCCTCACCTCCTCCGCTGAAAGATGTGATTCAAACAAAACCGTTCACGGGAAAGCAGCAGTAGGCTCACCTCTGGATACGTTTATTAACAGCAGGAGCAGGGGAACAGGTCTCTGAGCCTGGTCATCTTCTGGAAGTGATGTAAGAGCTCCCCTCTCCCTGTCGCCCCCTCCTTGTCTTTTAGATTGTAAGCCACAAGCAGGGACCGCGTCTATTTCTATATTCTGTACAGCGCCAGGTACATGACCGGCGCTATACAAATGTTTATTATAATAATAATAATAATAATAATAATAATAATACCTTTCTGTTTGGCAATAGGGATGGGCGAACGTGGTTCAGAAGTTCAGAGCGAATTCGAATAGTTCGGTTGACCGAACCGAACTTCCGAACCGAATTACCGAACCAAACCGAATTTCCGAACTCGACTCCGTTCGCCCATCCCTATTTGGCAAGAGGGATTTTACTTGATTTTCTTTTCCTGTGTTTTAATATATGAAAGCTGTGAGGAGATTTGACTTGGTTTATTTGAAAAACTGTGATATATATTTATTTTTTTGAGATGGAGTGATTAAAAATATGAATAAATAAATAAATAATCTCCCTCAGAACCCCCCAAATTAGGGAGGCTTATTCTGTGGAAGGGGTGGGGGCAGAAATCAGAGTATTCAAAATGAAATGTCCAAAGACTAAATTTAATTTCATTTTTGCGGTGAGGATGTGTATTGGGATGACGATCTGAAAAGGTGAATGATACCCACTAATTAAAAAGAAAAAAAAAAGTCGACTCTTTGTTTCACCCGTTGTTAAAGGTGCAGCAGCCAAAGATCTGGGAGATTCGGGGCTAATTCCCGCAACACCCCCGCTCCGTACTTTGGTCATCTCGTGTTGCAACCAGGGCCGGACTTAGGGGCAGGCAACATAGGCACCTGCTTAGGGTGGCAGATTTTTTTGGTGGGGGTGGGTGGGGCAGCAGGTTTGGGGGGATTGGAGACTTCTGTTCTCAGCCCTCCGCGCCTGCCCAGTCATGGCGTCCCCTCCCTCCGCCATTCCCACCACACTGCCCCACCCGCGCTGCCTGCAGTCAGCCATCCCAACCTGGCGAAGCCCCGTTCCACTCCCAACTCCTCTGCAAACACGCTCTGCTCTGCGGTGGAGCTGAGCAGGGAGAAAAAGACTCTGCTTCTGTGCTGGGCTGGGCTGCCATTCTCTCCCTTCCTGCCACAGAACGTAGAGTTGCCCTATAGGCATGTTTTTAGAGGGCACTTATGAGAAATGCAGGTTGCAGGGCTCCACTGGAGCCAGTGCAGCCCTGCAACCTGAATTTCTCATAAGTGCCCTCTAAATATGGCAACCCTACACAGAAGGCGGCCTGTGCACCTGAGGACGGGGGTGGCAACTTGAGTGGCTTAGAGGCGCTAAAATCCAAAGTCTCCGCTTGCAATTGCTTACCGAGGGCAATGAGTCCGAACAGTAACCCCAGGAGGAGCAGCCAGGCCAGCAGCAAACCCAAGAGCCATTTCCACCAACTGCAACAAGAGCCACAAGGACACCAGGCAGGAGCAGCTCCTATCCCTCCTCCTCCTCCTCCACCGCCACCTCCTCCTCCATCACCTCGGATTTCTAAAGTGAAGAAGCAAGATCAGTGCCATCAACATGATTAAGTATAAGGCCCTCAGGGGTTTAAAATTCTGTAACGTCTGAACGTGGCGCTTTAAGGATACTTATAACTGACCCAGATCAGCCAGCCGGCAGTGGATAATCAGTCCGCCCCCGCCCTCAAAACGTTGTCCCTGCCAGGGCCAACCTCGCCGCAGGGCAACCACAGCAACCACACTGGGCCCCCTCTCTTTTAGCATCTTCTGGGGACCCCGCAGTGGCTCCCAATTTCACAAGGGGACGGTGTGGGGGGGCCCCACTCCCTCCTGGGAGCTAGGAGTGCCACGTCTCATGGTTTGACCCCCGAGACTCTCCTTTTTGGCCTATGGGAGTCTCAGGGTCAAACTGTTAGAGGTGGCCCGCTGAGGGTGTCCCCGGGGGGTGGGGGCAGAGCCCTGGGTGAGGGGATGGGGCCGCCAGGCCCATCCCCCTGCAATTTTATCTTCACCTTGGCCCTCACAGATTCTAAGCCTGGCTCTCATCCCTGCGAGGGAAATTACCGACACCGCAACCCGATTGGCCGTTGCAATCAAGTCCAGGAAAACACAGCTCCTGAGACGGACATCTGCCAGCTAGATAAGACAGGGCCTAGCAGGGGAGCTTCCTTCTGACAAGGCTCCTCCCTCAGGGCTAGACGAGGGAATTTGCGCTCTCCATCGAGCGGAGGCGGGCTAGACGAGGTGGAGACGTTTCGGGTGCACCAAGGGCGGCCGCCAATGCAAATCTTTAAGCAACACTTATGAAAATACAGGTTGCAGGGCCTCCATGGGCACCTAAGGCACCCATGCAGGGCCTGCAAGATGTATTTTTTTGTAAGTGTTCAATTGCTTCCTCCATCTAGTGAAACAAGTCTTTGCAACCCGGTCTTATCACGAGGTTGCTTCACCAAGCTAGAGATATTAGTATTATTCATTATTTATATACGACAAAGCAAAATGTCTGCTGCCAAGCAGCTGGGATTAGAGAGAGAGGTCGCTGCCCCAAGGGGCTCACAATCTAGAATGGACATGGGTCTGTTCTAGGGCTGCAGCTTGGTGCTCGGATTACCTGGCTTTTCCCCGAGTATCCCCAGCCTTGGCTCGGGTTTGCCGAATTTCGAGTAACCGAGGAATTGCCCTGGTACTTGAAAAACTCGGCAAACTCCTTGGTACGTGGAAGGGGAGGCAGAGAGCAGCATTGGCCAGGGAAGGGGAAGTGGGAAGAGTCAGGGGTGGGGGGGTGTCGGCAAAGTCACCGGGAAGCGGTTCCGGTGCGCCGCTAATGTACAGGCAGGAGCATGCTGGACTATATCTCTCCCAGACAAGATGCACAGAGGTGCTCTGTCGCTGTTTCCCAGGCACGGCAGTGCACCCCAGTAGCACGCTACTGACGCCATGTCCCGGACAGCATGCACAGAGGTGCGCCGAAGCCACTTTCCGGGCAGAGCACTCCTGCACAGCAGAGGCGTGCCGGAGCTGCTTCTTCTGCTTCTTTCCTGGGACCCCCTTCCCTGCCTCTTACCCTTCCCACGTCTCCTTCTCTACCCCCTGCCATCTTCCCTGGCCTCTACTGCCCTCTCCCTCAACCCTTCTGACCCCTTCCGAGTATTCATCCGGTCTCCGAGGATCGGGCTGGAACCTCGGGCCTGGTACTTGGAGACTCAGGAATACTCACGAGTAATTTTTTTTGGTACTCGGTTCAGCCCTGTTCTGTTCAGTCCTAACCAATCCAGTAAATCCTTCAACCATGGGCTGCCCTGTGCCAAGAAGCATCCCAATGATTACATCTTTTTTTCAAGAAATCACATCACGTGGCTGTAAAAACACAGTTTCCACGTTTTGATTGAATCGAGTGGACGTCTACTTTCCCCAGATTCCATTAATATTGTAGCTGCCATTATCTTGCATCCAAACAGGGGGTTAGACTAGATGACCCTCCTAGGTCCCTCCCAACTCTAAGATTCTATGATCATTTGTCATCTTAGCTGTCCAAGGGGTTTTTTAGCATGTGATTGAAGTACTGCATCTCAAATGTATTTAGCAACCTGGTCGTAGCAGTCAATTTAGGTGTCCAGGATTCACAACCATGTGTCACCAGACTGCGATATTGGGTCAGAGTGCTAATCCATCTTAACCCAGTCTCCTGTCTCCAACTGTAGCCAGCACCACATATTTTGGGGGAAGAATATAAGAGTAGGGCATACATGGAAAGCAATCTCTGTCAGTCATCTAAGCTTCTGTGCACCAGAGGTTTAGGGCAGAGCTAGAAACAGGTACACGATGTAAAACCCACAATTTCTAGTACTGTGAGTGTGTCAAGCAGCTGATGGACTACCCGAGTACCGACTGGATACCTGGGGTATTTTCAGACGTTACGAGATCACGGTGAACCACGGTGAATACCCACCTGTGGTCACCGTGTCTCGAACGTCTGTTTGGCGGCCGTCAGATGTTCGCCACGGTGAATACCCACATGGGGTCAATTTGAACCACGCTTCCCGGGCTAGCCAGGGGAATGTCCCGGGAAGCGTGGTCAAAAAGATCCCCAGCGGGGACCAAGAAAAAGTTACGTCTTGCCGGTTGCCACGGCCCGGGATCCCCGGCGGGATCCCGGGCCATGGCGCTTCCGGCCCGACGCGGCGGCCGCAGTGGCCCTGCCGCCCGCCCGTCTCCCTGGAGGGCGGGCGGCGGGGTGCGTGGAGGGGGCGGGGCCGTGCGGCCGCACGTTGCGCCGCGCGGCCTCGCCCCCTCCCACATTCACCGCCGGGATCCCCCCGGCACGTCTGATATGGTGTGACGGGGTGACCCCGGCGGGGAATGAAAGGGTTGTTTTCAGTACGGGGCCAAGCGGCCCCGTAACGTCTGAAAATACCCCTGATTACCCGGGAAATCATTTTTTACCGTTACCGACGTATCGGTTTACTGATTGGTAAATTAACACGGGAAAATAGCAAAAATCAGGTTGTAATTAAAAAGATTGGTACCAGAAGTCAGTATATTGGAACTTCAGGTAACCCTTCAGGCAGTAATCGGCTACCGATTACCACCCAACGGTGGTGGGTCAAGTACCGTAAATGTCACAGGTATACCCATTTTTGTGGGTACTTCTTCCAGCTCTAGTTTAGGGACAGCCTGGGCACCAAGTGGTATCCCCAGACCATCTTGGCTAGTAACCATCGATGGACCTATCTGTCCTCCATGAATTGATTTACTGATCACAACGGTGAGTACTTTTCTCCATTCAGAGCAGACGGCTTTCATACATTCCTCCTCCTAATCGACTTTCCAAGCACTCACCTGCGTAGGTTTCTTTGTCCTTGGCTGATACAGATTTTAGACCACCTGGCGTCGCAAAAACAAGAAAGGGGGAAAATATGAATGCGCTTCAGTTGTCTGTTGAGAGGACAGCTAAGTACTGTTCCATTGATTAGAGCGGGGTGGGGAAAGCGCCGATCCATGGGCCGAATCCTGTCTGTTACTGTTTGCTTTTGGCCTCTTTTTCATTCCTGGATTGGGCCTATGGATCCAGTTCCTATGTTCAAGCACTGAAAGCGGGATATGAGCACATGTACTCAAAGATTGGAGGTGGATCCAAAGCAGAGGTCCATGAACTGGACCATCCCCTTGCTATCTCTTCCACATGAGACTCAAGAAACGTCAGTGAGATCTTGAAAAGATCTCATTGCCGGTTTGAGAATCTTACAAGATTCTTGAATTTTTTTTTAAAAAATGCTCTGCACAGCGAAAAATGGCCACCAAGGCAGTTCTGAGCATGCCCAGGCCTTTTTCCAAGATGGTGCAGACTGCATCGGTGCCGTTTTGGAAAAGGGCAGCTGGTCTGCACATGCCCAGAAGCAGCTGCCCTTTCCCAAAATGGCACCGATGCAACCTACACCACCTTGGGAAAGGGCTGCACATGCTCAGAACGGCCGCAGAAGTCATTTTGCACATGCACAGAGAATTGTGGGGTTTTTTTTGGGGTTTTTTTTAGAATCTCGTGAGAATGGTGGCAAAAATGGCTGATTCTCGCGAGATTCTCAGTTGTAAAAATCTCATTGAGAGGCCCATTCTCGAGATTTTCACGATCTGTGAGAATTCGTTTCAGCCCTAGTTGACATGAGTTGGGTGCAGATGGGGGGAATGATGTAACGGGCAACAATCCACCATGCAGTGAGTGTGCAAAATGTATGAAACTTGCACATGGAGAAGGCACAAGGCTCGGATGCAGGTCCGGCTTTACCACAGTGTGACCCGGGGTGACCGCCCTGGGCCCCACTCCTTTTTCTAGTTCCAGGGACCCCTCAGTGGCCCCTGTTTTCCCCAGAACAGGGTGTGGGGCTCCCACTCCCCCCCAATAGGACCCCAAACATGGTCAACTCTAGGGCCCCACGCAGGGTGTTCCCGACCACAAGGTCCACCAGGAGCTCCACGGTTTATCTTCACCCTGGGACCTGCAAATTCAAAGGCTGTCCCTGGTTGTATATCGAGAAAAGCAACCATGAGGAAGCTGAGGGAGAAGATGTGGGACCCTGACACCTCTTTGATGATTGTCTTCCCTGGTAGATAAGCCACCCCACACATAGGTCTGACCCTCATTTTGCCCCTCAGACCCGAGACGGTCTCACTCTCACCATTTGTTTCCGATTTTAGGTAGGAGTCTCCAGCATAACAGGAAGACATGGCCTGCTTGTCTTTCTTCAGGGTGTCTTCTGTAAAAGCACCTGCATGGAACGTTAAATCGATATTAAAAAGAGGAAGAACCGTTGTTCTCTGTTTCCACAGAAGACTGAACAAAAGAGATTGTCGCTGAAATGGTTTCAAAAATAAGTTCTGGTTAAATATTAGGGGGAAACCTAGTAGGTGTGAGAGCAACGGGATCGGGTGTTTGGGGAGGTTTTGTAATCACCTTCCTTGGAGAGTTTTAAGAAGTGTCTAGAGAAGCATCTGTCTGGGATGCTGTAGGAAGAGTGGAGAATACAGCGTTTGCCAGGTTGGTCCCAAATATAGGCAACAGAGACAAAGTAGGAAAGTGATCTCTTGGACCAACTAGAGTTGGTGGAGGCACTTCGTCAGGCAAAGGACCCTGTGAGTTCCAAAAGCTTGCATCCCTCCACCAACTGCTATAGGAAGAAGACATCGTGTTTTGCTTGAGGTCCCTACCAATCCTGTAATTCTGTGAATGATATACTTGGCCGTAACACAGGCTAGACTCTCTCTCCAGTTGGGGTAAATCTAGGGTCACTGAGGTCATTCAATTCAATGGAATGGCGCTGGTTTACATTCCCTGAGAATGCGGCCTTTTGTCCTAAATTGAACGTTGTAGGATGACTATTGGAAATGCACAATCCATCCGTTCATGGAATTTCAGAGCAGGAGTAAAGAATGTGTGTTGAGAAGCCAAGCTCACGGTTGTCCTTATAAGGCTGTGTGTATCACTTCTTCCTTGCGCTTTGTGAGAGGGTGAAAACAGACATGACGCTAACCACCCTTTAACCAACCCTGGTGGTCATTTATGCATGTTTCAGGGCTGCATAGGGCACCAATACAGCCCTGCAACATGCATAAATAACCACCAAGGGTGGTTAAAGGGTGGTTAGCGTCATGTCTGTTTTCACCCTTACTCTGATTTATTTCAAGCTAGTCTTTGGACTGAAGAAATGAACAGCCCCCCTGAGGAAAGGGAACTTGAACTCCGAACCTTGTTTGTGTATGATGTGCCTCCTGTGGAATGGGGGCAGGGGGCACGCCAATGCTCCTGACTAGAGCTGAAGGGGAACCTGTCGAATTTCAAGGACCTGAATTGATCAGGTACCATTCAGTACCTAAGTATGACCCAATCACGTATCCAACGTCCTGGAATGTTGACTTTTCCTTCTGGAATGTCGACTTTCAGTAATGGTTTTTTGACATTTTTATTTATTTTATTTTATTTTTCAATTTAATACTCTCCCTCCCCCCACCCCCCTCCTGCCATCAAGCAGCCCGGGGCAGCTTACAATATAAAAACACAAATAAAATCCAATATAAAACATTTTTAAAAACTGCCAAAAGGAGGGTGACATATTAACACCCCCCCCACCCCACCGCCATCCACCCCTCTCCCCCACCAAACGCCTGGTGGAACAGCCAGGTCGTACAACTTTTCTGAAAAGAGGGGAGGTCTGGGGCCAGCCGCACCCCCACCAGAAGGGAGTTCCACAGCCGCGCCGCGGCCATCGAGAATGTCCTTTCCTGCATGACCCCCCGGAAGACCTTTTGTTGACAAACCAACTCCCAACATCAATTTAACGGGTTTCCATCAAGTTCCGACCATTTTTCAGCAACATTTTGTCCCGGAAAACAACGTCCAGTTCCATTTTAAAAAACTTTCCCCAATTTTTCTTCTTAAAACACTTATTTGAGTTTTCCGTTCAGAAAATCAACTTCCTGGTCCCAGAAAAATAAATTTCCGATCCCAGAAAACAACTACCAGTAACTTTACAAAAAATAAATAAATTCATACCCATTTTTCTGTTTACCAACTCCATATACCGATTGGTATAATGGTATACCAATTAGGAATCGTTAAATTGAAAAATCAGTACAGGAAGTACTCAATTTGGGGGGGTAGGGGTTGGGTACCTAATTGGTACCTGGGTAACCTGTCGGGCACCTGATGTGGTACTCTAAAAAGTGAGTACTCCCATGGGTACTAAATTTTGTACCCGTTTCAGCTCTGCTCCTGACTCTCCACTGTTTGGATTCAGTAACAGAGCAATTTACTAGAACCCGTTATGGCTGCTTAATTTTCACCTCTGCAGCCGTTTCCCATTCGCTGCACTTCCCTTTCTAAGTCTCCCATCCAACAATCAGTTGGTACTGTTGACTTTGTAGTTGCATACAGAAGTAGTTACTTCTCAATATCCCTCAAATGGTCATGCCAAACCAATGTTATCTTTCTCTCTTTTTACTTTGAAGCAAAGGATTTCCAAGTACAGTTTATTTAAAGTAAAAAGAGGAGTATGTAATCCTAATTTTTCAGGAAACCATACTTCTGTTCCTACTCCTGAATAACTTTGCTTTAGAGTTCCTGAGGATGATTGAACAATTCAGGATTAAAAAGGGATTAAAGGATTAACTACATCAAAGTATCTGTTTGGGTTAATTTGGCCAATCATCAGTGTCATGGAAGGAGAGCGTACTTCCACTGAGTCCAGTGCTGGAGGCGCTGAAGACCTTGCCGCTGTCTTTGGTCATGATCAAAAGCTCCATCTCCTTCTTGGCAGGAACATTCTCCTTCTCCAGCAGCAGAAACTTGCAGTCTTTACGCAGGATGTCATCGCTCTGGAAGCTGGTAGTGCTTCCAACTGTGGGGGTGCGTGAAAGAAGGGTTCAGGGGGAAAAGAGTCAAGACAATTGCGTCAAAGAAGCTTACGCAAACAAGGAACAATAGCTTGGTTCTTTAAGCATTCAGAGCACGTTGCAATTATTATCACAGCCATCCTCACTGTAAGGTACATTGGTCTGTAGTGCTATATCCATCTTACAAGGAACTGAGAGAGAGTGACTTGCCCAAGGTCTTTCAAGGAGTCCATTGCTAAACTGGTCTCCCAGCTCACTGACCCTGTGCTCTGGCCACCATCACTCTAGAGTCACTCTTTGCTTAGCTAACAGTCGGTGTACAATAGACCCAAAGCTAAGTACAGAAATGACCAAAATATCTAAGAAGATACCACAACAATGATGGCGAACATTTGTTTCGTACTATCACAGAACAAGAGGGAATGAGTTTGTAGCAGGGTGGCATCT
Organism: Sphenodon punctatus; assembly: GCA_003113815.1. Classification (NCBI taxonomy): domain Eukaryota; kingdom Metazoa; phylum Chordata; class Lepidosauria; order Sphenodontia; family Sphenodontidae; genus Sphenodon; species Sphenodon punctatus. The sequence goes on along the minus strand of QEPC01006491.1, from coordinate 2,986,962 downwards.
GCCAGCCCTGCTGAAGGCCTTGAGAAGTTACTTACCTCAGGGTTGAAACAACGAAGGGCCCTTTAAGAGGTGGGCCCGCTTGTTTGGGAGGGGGAACCTGACCCAGAAGTGCGTGGTCAGGAAGTGTCGCAGAGCAGCTGTGTCTGGCACCGTGTCAAGTACCTGGCCATTTAAGAACCGTGCCTCAGGGCGGTTTAAGTAAGCTGAGGTGAGTGGGCTGAGAGAGAGACAACAGGGAGCCCAGGTGTGTGGGCTAGGAGGAGTGTGACATGAGAGACAGAAGCTGTCGGGGAGTGCATGCAGTAAGACCAGTGAGCGGATGTAGTATCGGATCCCGTGGGTCACTGGTGGGATCAATGCCCCTAAGGAGAGCCTAGGGAGCCAGGGTGAAGGGACAGCCCATGGAACTAGCCTAAGAAGCTGCGGGAGAGCAATTAATCCCGGCGTGGGCCGGGGGAAGCAGTTTGGTGGCGTCCTGTCTGGAAATACCTGCAGGCCGCAGAGCGATATTGACAAGAGAGTCAGAGCAGCGGTGGAGACTTGTCGGAGCTCTGCTGCTGGAACGAGGGAGAAGTTGCCTGACTAGTGCAGCAGCAATGGCAACCCCAGGAGAGAGAGGAGCAAGCAGCCTGGACAGCCGCTTCCAGACGTACGCCCAAAGGAGAAGAACCTGAATCAAACCAGAAGTCCAAGCCCTGGGGACAGGCAGAGAAGGAACCCTTTCCTGAGCCATGTGGAGGGCATGTCTAGGGTCTTGAAGCCGCCTTAGAAGCAGGTGAACCTGCGGTCACGGTGCTGGGATGTGGGGTAAGAGTTGGCTACGACACCGGCTATTACGGGGTTTAAAATGAAGCCATGTAGATTTTGGTTAGATATCTTGCTAACGGTGAGAACTGTCAAGTAATGGAATGGGCTGCCTGGGGAGGTGGTGGAATCTCCTTCCGGCTGGATGAACACCTGTCTGTGAGGACATCCTAGCTTGGGTTGGGCCAGAGGACTCTTGCGGTCCCTTCCAAACCTGCCAATCCAGGATTCTATTCAATATTTGGATCATTCTATTAAATGACCAAGCATAACCAAAAGGAAACAACCAAAAGAAGCAACTATACTGCTATTGTTTCTGTGGTGAATACTTAGCAGGGCTATCCCAAAACATAGACAACGTTTGTGACTAGGAAAAGCTCCCGTTGGTTTCAAGTCAGGCCTTCTAACGCCTGAAGGCCCCGATCCAAGGCCAACAGCGCCACGCGTGGGGTTTAGTCTGCACGTCTTGCACATGCAGACCTTGGATTGGGGCCTAAATCTTAAAACTTTGCTGCTCTTTTGTTTTCCTATCTGAACAGCATCAGCGGCATCTAGTGGCCAGTTTGGTTGCTACAGTGTGCTAGCTTGTTTTCCCAACACTTATCTCAAATGTAAGCTAATTCCAAAACAAAACACTTTCCTTTTCAAAACCATTTCACGAAATACATTTCCCCCTAACTTAAGCTCCAAAAAACATGAAAATTAATTACAATTAGAATTAAATTTTTTTTAAATATACATTACAACAAAAATTAAATGCCAAATAGCATAGAAATTATTTATAGATTTTCTATCTATATTCCATAATTTACCATCAACATTAATGTAATATATATACTTAATTCCTTACCATACATACTTACTCTTATTATTTATCACTAACTAAACTATTACATTATTTCTTTATTATCATAATTTGACAACAAATAATTTTTTCAAACTGCCTTAACTCTGTCGTTCACATGTATAAAAATTGTATACATGTTATACAATGAACTGTTGACAATGTCAGTATAGACAACTTTATACAATCACTTGTACACAATGAAATTCTGCGCAAAAGGCCACAGTGAAGGCAGTTTGAAAAAATTGTTTGTCGTTGAACTATGATAATAAACTTTTCATATCCAGCACTTTGATCACACTTTTCATAGGGAGTGAAAAGTCTGCAAATTTTCACTCCATACTTTTCACTTGGTATGAAAAGTTGCCGACGTTTCATAGGGAGTGGAAAGTAGGAGTGAGGCAAGAGGGTCATTGACATAAAACTGACAACAGCTTCCTCTTGCTGGCTTTCTGAGGCAAGTGAGTAATTGACATGAAACTGACTAGAGCATAAATTCTTTGTGACAGAGCCAGCTCCTGATAAAGTTACATGATTTAAAAAAAGCAGTCATGTGACTTTCCTTATTCTGTTCTTTGGCGGTCAGTGGCTGCTCAACTGCGCATGCGCCAGCCAGCAGAACTGATTTTTTCATGTTTCATAACTCATTTTGGCTGCACCAATCATTATCACACTACACCAGCACTTTATCTAGATCTCAAGCTCCATGGCTGTGAAATCTGGGGGCTCAACTAGTCAGGGGGGAGGAGATATTGATGATTCAAAATAGTCAGGACGCTGTGCATTTTGACCACAGCCAATTAACTTTTGACAGTTATAACTTGATTTTCTGGCTGGATCTTCTTCAAACTTTGCACATATGACCAGTTTCCACAAATATAAGTCATGGATAAATGTTCAGAACTGTAGCTCAATCAGTTTCCTCAATATTGGGGTTTCAGCAGTCCCCTGTTTATAATGGAGAGCGGTTCTGCCTTTAATTTTCTTGCAGCAAGAAAATGTAACTGTAGGCAGAGGTGACTGGTAACTGTTAATAGTGTGGCTGGACACAGGAGTGAGGGCTGGGAAGGCATTCTAAAGGGCTTCCAAAAATCAGGGGGTGAGATGTGCCTCCCCCACGAGTTGCCTATGGGTTTAGGGGCCCAAACACGCCCACCTTAAGGGCCCCTCAGAGGGTACCCCAAGAGGGTGGGGCCCCGCACATTCTGTAGGGATGTGCGAACAGAACCGAGTTTGGAAATTCGGTTCGGTTCGAAAATCGAGTTCGGTTCGAAAGTTCGGTTCGGTCGACCGAACTATTCGGGTTCGGTCGACTGAACTATTCGGCTTCAGCCAAATTCTGAACCACGTTCGTACATTCAAAACTGGTTTTTTGGCCTTCCGAACTGGTTCGAATTCGACCGAACAGTTCGATCGAATTTGAGTTCAGTTCGAAAGTTCGGTTCGGTTGACCGAACTATTCGAGTTCGGCCCGAACTTCTGAACCACGTTCGCACATCCCTAACATTCTAAAGATGGCCCTGACTAATGGAGCCTGCTTCAGAAGAGAGGCTGCACTGGCCTAAGGGGACCCTCTCGGGGCTAAATGCACCCCACAACTAGCTTTGTGTGTAGCTCTTTTCCAGTTCCTGGATCTGGCCTCTGGATCCAGTTCCTACCCCCAAATGCTGAAATCCTGATCTCAGGAGAAGGGAGCCGAGATAAGGGCAGGCACACAAGGGCAGGAGACAGATCCATGGTACAGATTCATGATATTGACCCTCCTTTTCCAGAGCACACCCCCACCCCTAATTCTTTGTGGCTCTCAGGGCTTGTATAAATTTCTAAAGTGGTCCTTGGAGGGAAACGTTACCCCGTCTGTGGCCTCTGCGCTACCCACCACTTCTGTGGGATTCTGGGAAAGCCTCAGCTTTTGACTCAAGTCATGCTAAGAGAGAATAACAACTTTTAGGCTGCAACGAAGAACGGTTTTAGACTCTGTAGAGCTAAGGTGGCCAGATATCCTTTACTTGAGGGGAAAGTCCCTTATTTCAAAGCCCCAGGAACTCACCTGTTACAGGCATGGTGGACATTCCCGTACTGGTGACCCCGGCGCTCTGGGTGGCATTCTTCCTCACCCCGTATACTGCAAAACAAGCGGAAATGCACAACTTGAACGCGCCACTCAGCAAGGACAGCGGTTGCATGACAAAGCAGCACAGCTCAGGCACTCCCTGTATGGGTGTAATAACAATAGGAGCACACGGGGCAGCTGTACCAGAGCCCAGGAGTCTGGTGGGGTCCACGCTCCCTAATGCAGTCCAATCCCCTAGCACCGGGATTCGGGAGCATCATGGAGAAGGCCCCATTCCATCTTCTGCACCAGGGCCCGTTCCAGATGTGCTACGCCCCTGGCTGATTGGCCTCTCCCCTTGTTAGCACGATCATGTTGACTGACCTGTGGAGGAGGCAGCTGCGTTCCGGGTCATAGGTTCGATACCTGGGGCCAGGTTGTTCTGGAGCCCAAACACTGCAAAGAAAAATACCCCTCAGGTAACTTACAGGAAACTTGAAAGTTTGGACCAAAAGCTACAGTGCTAAACATCTGCAACAGTCACAGTGATTCCTGGCAAGGCGGGTGACCTTGAATCAGCCGCTTAGAACTTCCTGCAGGGAAATTGCTGCTTGTGAGAAATGTTGCCATTTTGGAAACTGGGATCGATTTCCCAACCATTTCCCGATATTAGGCATTTTTACTTCAATCTTCTGGGTTTACAAGTCCACAAGTAAGTTCCGGATGCATTCTTCACACAAACAATGCCCTGAGGCAGCCTAAAGTAGCCGCAGCTGTAGACGTGACAGGCTGCCATGGAAACCAAGTGACCACAGCTGCCTGGAGCAAAGCAGTTTGCCAGAATTTTTTACACACGTAAGTTCTGGGAGAAGTTCTACGCAGAAGTTCAAAGACCCAGATGTTTAAGATCTGGGTGAGTGATTTAGACACACAGAAAGTTCAGGATGTAACGGCAAACATGCAGGAGAAATGTGTGTGTAAAAACACCCACTGATGCAGGTTCTTGATTTTCACAATACTGCAAGATACTGTCCCAAGTTACCAACGTTCCACTGACCACATACCGTTTATTTAATGCTTATTGCATTACGGAGGGTACTGTTTTACTTCCAGGTTTCTGTCTTGTGTTTTCCCATTTCTGAGCCAATCACCATGTGAATAGGCCACCACTTAGCCCCCACTCCTGCCTGCCCAAACACACTTTTAAAAAAACCAGTGCCTCCATTCCAGTGCCCAGACCAAACAGAATTATTGTTGTATGCTTGTTGCCTTTGCTTTGACCAATCTGCAACTGGATTGCAGATTTGTAAAGGAATCTGCTAACCAGCCAATGAGTGACACTGGCAAGGAAATACAAGGACGAATGGAATGTAGTTATGTTGGTATTATGGCTCAGGATTTGAAATTGACGGCACAGCGGTAAACGGTAAAGCAATAAAGGGGATCCCAGTAAGCAGAAAGGCAGTAACTCAAGAAATGAAATGTTACCAAGTACAGAGAGGTTCTTGATTTGACTGAGACGTGGTATCGGGAACTGGGATTTCGATGGGTTGGGAATTCCCGTTTTGGCAAAATCTTGTTTTCAGCCCTAGTTGGCTGGCTTAAGTGGAAGGGACCACAGCTATTGGCTGGCTTAAGTGGAAGGGACCACAAGGGTCATCCAGTCTAGCTGTGTGTTTCACACATTTCTATCCCTACCCTCCACGAGAACGAAACCACCAGGTTCTAGAAGCCGGTGTTTTCAGCAGAGGAGAAATCCTGGAGTTAGCTCTCTGTGGAAGACAGAACTTTGAGGAGATCTGGCTCTTATTTATTATTATTATTATTATAAAGATTTATATAGCGCCAGTCATGAGCTTGATGCTGAACAGAAACATACAATAGACGCGGTCCCTGCCTGTGGCTTACAATCTAAAAGACAAGGAGGGGGAGACAGGGAGGGGGGACAGTGCGAGAGACAGGGGAGAAGACAAACAAACATTCAAGTGGATGCGAAGTCTCAGGTGCGCCTGCTTGGCTTGGTTACAATCAAGTTGGTTGCAGCAGTCTGCAGAGGAGGGCAGACAGTAAGTATATGGGGAATGACTAGCAGGCATTGGGAAAGGCGGCGAGGAAAAGGTGGGTCTTGAGGAGGGATTTGAAGGAGC
>QEPC01006491.1:2960298-2970372 GCA_003113815.1 Sphenodon punctatus | reverse complement strand
CCCTCTCAGCTAGTACTAGAACTAGGGGACACGCCATGAAACTCATGGGTGGCAAGTTTAAAACAAATAAAATAAAATATTGTTTCACTCAGCGTATAATTGGGTTGTGGAATCTACTGCCAGAGGCTGTGGTAAGGGCCAGTACTAGAGCTGAGTTTAAAAGAGGTTTGGACATGTTTCTGGAAGATAGTTCCATTAGCAGCTATTAGCCAGACAGGATCAGGGAACATGATGGGAGCTGGGGGAAAACAACAGGGAATGGATCCCCCGTTGTGACCTGTTGGGTGCTTCTCCCAAGCCACCGTGATTGGCCACTGTCGGAGACAGGATGCTGGGCTAGATGGACCATTGGTCTGACCCAGTCTGGCACTTCTTATGTTCTTATGTTTTTAGAAGTAGTTGCTGCAAATGGTGGTAATGGCTTAGTAGGACCAAATCAGTATTGAGTTCACTGTTTTGAGTGTCCGAAAAAGTTATGAAATCTCCCACATTTGTCTTTTAAAGACATGCACCTTGTTTTTAAATGTTAACGACCCTACTCCTCTCTAACCATTGCAATCTCCATCGCCTTGCAGCTTGTTTCTTTGTTCCTTATATTTTAATGCCAGCACCTTCCCCAATGTGTGTTGATACGGATATACCTGTCTCACGGTTGATCGATTTTAGTCCTGACCCGCCTACCGCCTGATGCTTGCCTACGCTTCCCCCAGCAGAAGTTGGTTCAATCGAAGGGATCATTTGAACTGCTTTTTCTCCATCGGTTACTTTTGGAGCCCAACACGGCAACCACATCCTCTCTCTAGCGCTGAAACGAGAATCAATTTGATTCTTGCAAGAATCTTGCGAGAATTGAGAACCGTTACCGAGACCTCGCCAGGACCTCGGTAACGGTTCGAGTTTCTCGCAATAATCTCGCTAAAAAAAACCCACAAACAAAAAACCGCACCTGCGCAAATGGCGGCCAAGCCATTCTGTGCATGTGCCACATTTCCCCCAAAGGGGCAGCTGTTCTGCAAATGCACAAAACGGATGCTGTGCCGGAGCAGAACGGCTGCCCTTTTCCAAAACGACAGATACGCTGACAGCACCATTTTGAAAAAAGAGGGCGGTGGATGTGCAGGACAGCTGCAACAGCCATTTACGCAGGCACGGTTCTTTTGGTTTTGTTTTGTTTTTAAATTGAGGGGAAAAAGCTCAACGAGAAAATGTCGAGCTTGGGGCTTTCCCCAATTCTCGTTTTTTCTCGATTCCTTTCGAGAAGCTTGATTCTCAACAAGAATTGAGAGAAAAATGAGATGGAATTTCAGCCTTGGTCTTATCTAACCAATCAATTCATTTATTGATTATATTAATTAATATATTAATTTAATTAATTAATATATTGATATTAATATACTATATATTAATATATTAGTTTAATTATTATATTAATTAATTAATATATTTATACTTTGCCCCTCCTACCTCTGTGTCAGGTCCATGGGCCCCCGAGTCGGCGGGACCTGCGCACCCCCTTCTGTCGTGGGTGCAAGCCCGATCAGGGAGGCGGTGGCGGGAGCCACGCAGCCGCCGGTAACAGTTGCCAAGGCAACTGACGCCACGGACAACGTTGTGCCGCTTCCGGGGAATCTCTAGGGGGTGGGGCCTCCACCGGAGCCGCTGCGGCACTCCGCGCGCCTCCTAGCACGTCAGGGGGGCGTGGCTCACACTACATAAGCCGGCGCCGGGCGTTCCCGGGCACCGGTAATCAGAGCGAGAACTGGCCCCAAAGCTAAGTATTTGATTCCTATCGTATGTTGAACCTGCGTGATACGAGGGTGGTGCTTGTGTAACTTAGGGGAGTTGTGTGGGCGGCTGATTTCCTTTTGTTCCTTCCCGTGGATTGTGTGGCAACAGCATGAGTGGCAGATCGAGTGTGGGAGTGAAAGCCCTGTCCCTTTCCCCTGCGGGATTCCTTCCCCCGTCCCAGCTGTGTGTGGCCTTCTTCCCCCACAGTTTACCCTGGGCCCTGGCCTCCATCCCTTCATAGTCCCCCGCACGGCCCACCTTTCCTGTCGCATTTCCCCGGTGTGCGTGTCAGTGGTGGGCGGACCCGCTTGGGCTCAATCATACGCTCTGCACCCTATGATGATAAAGGCCCCGTCTCAGTGAGACATATTGGGCCACCTTACTATCCTGACGGGCAATATTCCCCTACCCTGTGGGGGCAGGGCGTGGCTGTGACTGCTGTGTGCATGCTTCCCAACTCCTCCTCCCCACTCCCCCTGACGCTCTGGCAGCTAGGGGTGGCTTACACCCAGAGTTCAAGTGTTCAGTGGCACAAAATCAGACACTAGGGATAAGCAAGGATTTTAAAATTCATTTAGTGTGGAAATAATTTGGTTTCTTTAAAGTTGCAGAAAGCTGTGGAAAGGCTTCACCTCCCCACCTCCACTCTCCCTTTCCTGTCCTTAGCTTCTCTTCACCCCCACTAGCTTCTCTCTGCAACTATCTTGCTACAAGTCAGAGACTAAGTCAGAACCTGTCCAGTATGAGGGAACGCGACCAGCGGGGAATGCTACCGTTACCGTACCTGAACCAGTGGAATGGGCCATGGTGTTGGTCAGGGATGCACTTGGGACCATGGTGTTATGGTAGCCGCTCATGGAAGACCCTGCAGGGAGGGTGGAGGACCACATGTATGATGGGAGGGCAGCGTTCAGGATGGCTGTGTCGTACGTCCCGGACACTGGAGAAAAAAACAAAAGAGCAGGGATATGTGGCATCAGCAATTGGGGGTGTTTTCAGATGTGGGACAGATGTAGGTCACGAACACACAGCTTGCCGTTACAACTCTTAATGGCCAGTTATGCGTCTCCAACACAATTTCACTGTGTTGTTCGCTTGCAAATGTTACAGGTGAGAAACGAGGAGGTCATTGCACGTAGCCACTGTTACATCTGGTAACAGCGGCTACGTGCGGATTGCCGCCTGCCCTGATTGCAGCGAGCTCCCCTTGCCACTTCCTTCTCCCCACAGTTTGGGGTGCCCCTCACTCTGCCACAATCCTGCCTCTTGCTTACACGGACCCCAGGATGCTTCCTGCTGCTACCATGACAGCTGTTATCTCCAGCTGGCTTGGGGGGCAGAGTTGATCAGTGGTTCAGCAACCCTGGGCCCCAACCCCATCTATATCCCTTCCCAGCCATCTCTTGCTAGGCTAGAGAGCGGAAGTGGTTTTTAGTAGCTCCCACCAAGCTGGAGGAGGGAGCAAAGACTGGGAACAGCAGGTGGGAGAGGACTCTCTCGTAGCAGCTCCGTTAATATATACGTATGTAGCTGTGAGTCTGTGATGATGTCAGTAGTTTGAACATGCGTGATCAGTTTCACATGTGATTCACCGTTACGTCTGATCATAGCTCTATGGGGAACCTTAGGCCCGGGGCCCAAATGTGGCCCCTGGCTAGTTTTTATGTGGCCTCTTTATCCAGTTTCTGGATCTGGCCCTTGGATCCAGTTCCTACCCCAAGTACTGAAAAACTGAGCTAGGTTTAAGGCCGCGTTTACGCATGACAAAAATGGGTTCTTATACATGCTCAAGATAATACCGGGTGTTATAAATGCTGGAGTTTTGTAATGTGTGATCACACTAGTCCCCTTTTATACAGCAAGATCTTGCAGCCTTGTAAGACCCACCAGATATGACTTTTACAAGGCTGCAAGATCTCACTGCATAGTGCGTTCTCACATTACAAAACTCCACAATTGATAACACCTGGTATTATCTCGAGCACTTATAAGAACCCATTTTTGTCATGTGTAAAAGTGACCTAAGTGGGCAGAGATGAGGTCTTCACGCAAGGATAGTGGCAAAGATTCATGATCTGGACCCTCTTTTTCTTGAGCTCACCCCTTACACACCCCTGTCCCCAATTTCTACGTGGCCCTTGGAGTTTGTATGCCTTTTCAAAGCGGCCCCTGGGAGGGAAAAGGTTCCCCACCCCTGAACTATGCCAAGCATCCCTCCCGTATCCCATGCTCTCATCTCCACTCCCTTCTTCTGAGCTCACGCTTTCAGCACCTGGGGGGTAGGAACCGGATCTACGGGACCAGATCCAGAAATGGAAAAGGGACTGAAGAAAAACCAGTCACGGGCCAGATTTGGCCCCCCAAGCTAGAGGTGACTCTTCCCTGTTGTAAAGACATGCTTTCAGATCTGGAGGTCTCTGGTTCAAGGCAGGGCTGGAGAGAGGCAACCAGCATGGTTCAATTCTGGACAGGAGAGTAGATACTTTTAGCTTTAAGGGCTCCCTGCGTTGTCCTATGTATTGGGATGAAACTGGCGGGAACGTCCAGTCCCCAAATCATGCGCCAATTACACGTTGCCCAAACAATGACTTCCTTTCCTCATCTCCCACCATCTACAACACCATAGGCTGCCATTATGGAATACCTGACTGGGAGCTCTCAGTTACCATCTTGGTTTCCACCATGGCTTTCTTGGGGATGGGGAGGGTGCCGGAGGGGGACCGAGTTGGGCTGACGCTGGCTGATCGACTTCCCTTCAACAGGCGCTTCACGTCATCCAGTTCCGTCCCTGGGACAGAGAAAAAAACATCCAGAGTAGGCCCGAAGTTCTGTCCAAATGCTGCAACTGTAGGAGTTCTGAACTCTGACACTTGCAAGAGACAAGACAAGGAGGAGGAACCGGGACCGTTTATGGAAAGGCCTAAGAACCCTGCGTTTTGCAGATCATTGACACATCTCCGAACACTTCCCTCTGAGACGGGGTAAAGCACTCCTCCTTTCCCATAACTAGGACCTCCTCTCCTCCAAAACACCTGTCTCCATTTAGCAATATGTGGTCAAGACAGGGCCGGTTGCAGGGCCCGGGGCGAAGATGAAATGTGAGGCCCCTGGTGGCCCCTCCCCCTTGGGGGGCAAACTCTACGGTGCCCTGAAGGTGGACATGTTTGGGCCCTGCTGAGAAGGAGTGGTGCCCCCACAACCTGTCCTGGGGAACCGCGAGGCCACTGTGGGGCCCTCAGAAAGAGTGGGACCCGGGGGGGGAGGCAGCTGCCCCAGGTCACCCTGTGGTAAGACCAGCCGTGTCAAGACCTCAGAGCCCCTCTGTGTGACCCCTGTGACAAATCCAGCTACAAGACTGAGAAGCAATCTTGTGGCCCGTTGGTGGTAAAACAGCAGACATCACAAGCGCAGAATCAGGATCTGCAGGGCGCTGGAGGAGCCATTTCTTTGGACCGCAGACAGATTTGACAAAGCATTATCGCCACAAGGTTATCATCCTAGATTATCCTGTCTATATGACCTACTGCACCTAGCCTGTCCTATCGGTGTGGTGATGGCAGCCCAGACTGACAGCAGGTAACAGAACTGAATGTATCTGAAAGACCGCCTCTTCCTTTAAGACCTGTCGCGGTCTCTAGCACTCTCTTGAGTATTCCATCTCCCCACGAAGTTTCTATGGCAAGGGCACATAGAGAGGCATTCTTGGTGCCTGCTCCACAATTATGGAACATTGGAGATCTGGCTAAACCCAAGCCTGCTCGTCTTCTGGAAACAATGGAAGACTTTTTTGTTTGGCAGGCAAGGTTAGGGTTGAGTGGATGGAGGGGGATTGGGCGCTTATACACATCTAGATGTGTATAAGAGACAGGTGGGAATGCTTATGGGGAATGCTTATGGGGGTGCACTGCAACCAGGAAGAAGAGGTTCCAGATTCACCATACCCTGATCAATTGCACAGATGAATTCATCCAACAACAAACAGAGACTTATAGCCCCTTGAAGGAACAATATTCTAAATACAGAATATTGTATTTAGGTATTTAGGTAAATAGGTATTTTTTATCTGGTGTTGGGGTACGTCAGCATGGGTAGCCAGTTGGGCCAGATGAGATGACCTATGACCTATTGGTGCATCTCTAATTCCCTCATCTCTAATTCCCGCGGCATGTTCTAGGATACCTTCGTAAGTTGCATGGCGGGTGACGTAGGTTTTTCTTTCAAAAGTTGAGCGAGGAGATTTGGGGAGAGTAGAGCAGGGAGACGGGGCTTGCTTGTAACCAGCAGTGGAAGACGAAGAACCCAGTCTAGTATTTCCACCTATAATAATAATAATTTTATTTGTATAGTGCTCCCTTTCTTTTACATGGTACTCCGTGTGATTTACTATCATAAATACGGTATAAAATCAATTTTTAACAACTTAAAAGGGGAAGGTTAAAAAAGAGGGGGGACAGCAGTGGATCTTAAAAGCACATGGATAATAAATAAATCAAAGAAACTAAAGTCACTTTCAGACATGCCCCCCTCCTCCCTGCGCATATTTGGGCTGCGGTGGGGGGAGGGGAATACACAGCCTGAATATGCGCGGAGATTGGCCAATCCGAAAGACCCCCTGCGTGGCTTTGCCAGCAGAAACACNCTGGGCGCCGCAATTCTTAAGGCCGGCCCTGACCAAGGGAATCTCGAAAAGCTCTGTGCTTGTGTCTTTAAAGCAGACAACATTTCTGTTTTGTGTCTGCGTAACACACTCCTATCTTTATAGAGAACGGAATAAAACCACCCTGATAATCTAGCACGCCGCAAATCTCATCTGTAGCATTTTGAATTAAAATGATTTGCAAAGGGCTCTTCTGCAGTTTGGCTCCAATTTCCGTTTTTATGGCAAACAAATTCTGTGCCCTCTCAGCGACTAAGCACTAAATCCCGGAGAGGCTCCGAGTCCTGCTAATGCAGTCATGCGGGTGTGCAATTCCCACATTTGCCCCGCTGCGAAGCCGTGTTATAACGGAGCGTGTTGTTGAGAGCTTAGCAACGATAGGCCCACGCACTCCCCGGCGCTGCTGCGACCCCTGCTGGAAGGAGGATAACATGTCCCCATTCCATCTCCTGCACCAGGGCCCATTCCAACCTAGCTGGGACCCTGCCCCGTTGCCTTTAGCATCGAAGAAAACCACAGTTCCCTTTGGGTTTGCGATTCTTTCACAGACTTTTACTTTGAGTCACCCAATGAAAAGGTGGTGTAAAAAAGAAAAAAACCCAACCCATCAGTTTCAAAAGGCAGCAAGTACTCCGCTGTGCTAACTAGCCCGTCATTCCTTCCAGCACCCTGGCTGCCCTTACATACTTATGGGCGGAGACAAGACTAACCCTTTCCCAGCCAGCACCACAGAAGCCTAAGTTAACCTCTTCTCTCCCAGAACCTGTTCATGCCCTGTCTTTATCGGAAGGAATCCAGGGTGACTGCATTGAACCCGAACAACAACCGTAGTACTTACATCGGGTGGAGGGAGAAGCGCTCTGGAGCCGCACTCGGATTTCACTCTCTGGAGCAAACACAAGAAGAAAGGAAAGAATGATTATGGCGCAGGATGTATTGGGACCTGCCATCCTGCACTCATCGAGGAGCAGATTTGAGAGCTACAAAAGCCTGTAGGTCAGTATTTTGACTTGAAGTTAGATTTATTATTATTATTATTATTATTATTATTATTATTATTATTATTATTTTATGAGTTCCTCAGAGAATACAGATTTTTGAAGAACTCAGTGAGGCTGCAGAGACCTTGGAGTTGACATGAGTAGCAATCGCTCTGCTGTCCTAACAAACTCCTTACAATGCCCTTTGGTTTATACCCATTGACAAGGTGGACATGTTTCAGAATTTCGTTCTCAGCAGCCAGGTGTATAGGTTAAACTCTTGCATTAATAGTTGTGGCTAAAGCTGGAAAACGTACCTGCAAAAGTGGATAAACCTGTTGAATTTTTGGTACTCAACCTGACACTTTTGGGTACTAATTGTTGCCCGCTTAAAGCACAACGGGTTATACAATATCCCATTTTTTTTTCACATTACCAACTTCTGATACTGATTTTTTGGGGTTTCCATCTCCTTGTCCTGTCCTGATCTAGCCTTTCCCGTCAGATTTCCCTCGTGCTCCGAACCTTACCCCCCCATGTGACAAGATACCCCAAATGGTGGGTATTATCCGTGGGAAATAAATCCGGGTACCTGTTTCAGCTCTAGTTTGTAGCCAACATTTCCCCCACGAGGCTGATAAATTAGGAAAAGGTAAGAGGGGAAATTGTACTGAACGGCTTGAGTAAATCATGGTTTTACAATAAGGGGAGTAAATGGACTAGGCTTCATTGGTTAGCGTGCCGTGCCTTCTGCTAGGAAATGGAGTTTGAGGGGTGGGGGGGTACAGGGCGGGCAGGGAAGTGGCTCTCCACCTTAAATCACAGATCTCCGGAAGGAGAATCAAACTGAAGTTACTGCTCTGTGTACAGGTACTTGAAGGCTGTACAGATGTTATAGTGATAAGACTGGATGGCTTGATAGATGGATAATTATCCTTCATCCTAAACATACTATAAACACACTACATAGTCATCCTAGACTTTCCTTCAGGACTCCCCCTGCCCACAAAGGCCTACTCCTACAAACACTGATTATCTATCACAAAGGCCTACTCCTACAAACACTGATTATCTATCACAAAGGCCTACTCCTACAAACACTAAAACTTATTATAACTAGACTAAGCTCTAGGGGCAGGCACCCAGAGGAAATGATAGATTTTGATCCATTATGGATCCGGATCTTTAATTTACGAGCTTTAATTACAGGTCGGTACTATGAATCAGTGTTTAAATCAATTTAAAAAAATAAAAAATAGTAAGAAACTTAAAAAAAATAAAAATAAAATTGCACATGCGCAAAATGGCCGCTGGACCGTTCTGCACGTGCGCACCCTTTCTCAAAATGGTGGCAGTAGCATCACTGCCATTTTGGAAAAACGGCAGCTGGTCTGCGCGTGCACAAAATGGCCGCTACTGGTGCTGCCATTTTGGAAAAGGCTGCGCGTGTAAAGAATGGTCCGGCGGTCATTTTGTGCAGGCACGGTTGTTTTTCAAATTATTTTTTATAGATTTTTAAACAGGTGTGTTGAGGTTCGGTATGGATTCATCTGTAACTGCCTGTTACAGATTAATCTGAATCCGTAATGCCCGTCCCTACTAAGCACATACACCTGCGAATTCTAAACTTTGCAAATGTCTCCCGTCTCTCCCTATATGTCTCTCTCTCTCTCTCTCTCTGGGTAATTTCGGACGTGACGGGCCCTTCGGCCCGTCATGCTGAACCACGGTCCGGGATCCATTTCAGATCCCGGACAGGAATCAGGCCCACTGTCCTTTAGACGTGCTGGCCTGATTCTGGAGGGGGATCAGGGAGGGGCGGGGCTGTGCGGGGAGGGGCAGGGCTATGCAGCACGACGTGCAGCCACACAGCCTACCCCCCCACGCTCCCCCGGCCAGCCGCCTTCCAGGAGTCAGGCGGGCGCAGCGGCCAATTTGGCCACTGCGCCCGATCTCGTCCTGTGCTCGGGATCACGATCCGGCAGGGCTGAAGGTAACAGATGTTACCTTGGGCCCGTGACCACAGTTTGGGCCCGATCCCACCACGATTCTGGACCTCCAGGCGGCCAGGGGTCCAGAATCGTGGTCAATGTGATTCCCGCCGGAGGTCCACTGGGGTGAACTTCTGGCGGAACTCACATCAGACGTTAAGGGAATCATGGCCACCACTGGAGATTCACTGTCGTTGACTGTGATCTCGTAACGTCTGAAATTACCCTCTGTCTCCACTGACTCCCCTTTTTTTGTCTCTCCAAGATTGTAAGTCTCTTCAAGCAAAAACATGTTCAGCAACTAGAGATAGCTAGATAATAATGACACATTGGGGCTGATCTCGCAGATTGATTGCTTCTTTTCAGAACTATGATCTCGATCTGCTTTGAGCTCGGGATGGACAGGTGAATGTCTCTAAAAGGCTCATAGTCATTCAGTCCCCATCACAGGGTCCCTTTTGAACAGGAACTTCTCTCTCCTGGTTTCTGTATCTTGTAGATTACTTTAAAAATTATTATTATTTTGTTTCTTGAGTTTGCTTCGGGCACCTGCCTACGATTCAGTGGGCTAAAGCTCCTCATCAAAGATCCCTCCGGTGGTACCTAACAGCTCTACACCAAGGGGACCAGAGGTGCACAATTGGAAAAAGATGGAGAG
>QEPC01006491.1:2944323-2957345 GCA_003113815.1 Sphenodon punctatus | reverse complement strand
TGCACTTGAGACCTCGCATCTTCATGAATGTTAGACCCCTTGTCTCTCCCTCTGTTCCCCTTCCTAAGTCTCTCCCCAAGCTCCTGTCTCTCAGATTGTAAGCCCTAAGGGCAGGGACCGTGTCTATTTTATTACTTTGTAAAGTGCCAGGCAGGTACACTGCTGGCGCTATATAAATGTTTGTTAATAATAATAATAATAATAATAATAATAATAACTAGCTGGGAATATTTCCTGAAGCTCTTCCCCACCCCGTAACCCCACCGCAACACACAAATGCAGCCCTCCCACCAATGGAGGGTTATGACATCACAATGCTCCTCAGAGGGAGAGGCAAAACAGGTGACAAAGGCCGTTTTTACACGGATCTCCCCCCTCCCCCTGGGTGTGCAAGTGGGAGCGCGATGCAGAGGAGGGGGGGCATCTGTGTATACACCGCGGTGGTGGGTGGGGGATGGGTGTTAATCCGTGCGAACAGCATGGGCGGTGGGTGGGGGTGCGTGTGCGCTCCTAACGCGCACCCATCTCTGCCCATCACCGCCATCCGACAAAACGGAGGAGGCTCCGTGAGTGGAGATGGGTGTGTGTCCATGGGAAAGCGCGCCCACCCACCGCGGCAGCATACCCATCCCCCTCCCCTGCTGCCCATGTAAAAAGGGCCTAAGAGACTGCCACAGCCCTTTCCTGCTTAGCCCCAACCTTTACAGAGGTTAAAGACATCATGCCTTCCATCAGTTCCTATTTAGGAGGGACAATCCCTCATTGGGTGCTGAATCCCACTGATCCTCTGTTGGGGGTGGGGTCAAGGTCCCTCTTTCATGAGAGTGAGAGACAAAAAGATCGGTACTCAGGCCTCAGTCACCTCTTGCCTGGTTGCCTCCCAAGGAAAGTACTTGAGAGACAAAGGAGGAGAGGATGGAACTACAAGAAACCAAGTGGAATGAGCATCAGGAGAGCGTCTGTCCCTCTTTATGTACTTGGAATGTCGGGAGGGGTGTGCGTATAAGCGCCTAAGGGGTGGAGCTTATTCCTGGAGGGGAAGAGCTTATTGGCCAAGGGGTGGGGCCTGTCTCTTGGGCTGCTTGAAATGTTGGATGGAATGGGACATCATGACGTTTCCTAAGGTCGGGGCCATGTGGGACAGGGGGTGGAAAAGTCCCTATCACCTCCCTCTTTTTTACATGGGTGTAATGGTAAAATCACCCTGTCCAATTCCCCGCTCTTTTTACGTTACTTTGGCTTAAACCTCGTTCATTTCCCTCCATTTTTAAAACACCTACTTGACGTCATGTAGCTGCTGCTCCCTTGGGTGTAGGTTTTCTTTTCCCCGCCGCCCCCGCCGCTGTAGGCCGACGCTTTGAGCCCACTGCTGCCGCTGCCTCCCTCTGTCAGAGACAAACACAAAAATGAGACTTTCCATGGACATAAAATGCAGGAGAGGAGCTGAAGAAAGGAGCACAACGCCCTTAATCCCATGGTGCAATACTGGGTTACGGAGCTGGGTCTGTGGCTGAGATTTGTGACGAAGCATCCGACTGGACGGGGTTCTTCACGTTGTTGGAAAAACCTGTCTGTCTGAAAGACAGAGCACCTCTGGGAGGGGCAATGGAAGCGATTGTCCGGGGTCTCTTAAATTTAGGAGGCCACATCATGGGAGGAAGATGCAGACTCCGAGTTCAGTCCCCTAGTCACTCACTGCTGTTGGCTTTATCACTTTCCAGTCACGGGGTGACCAGAGGATTCCGTTTCCCGCTCACAATCACGAAGGAGGCAGCTGAGGGAACCGCCGACCAAAGGCTGGTTTGGAAAAGCCGTACCAATTTTGTGGGGGGAAAATCCGCAAAATCAGAATTGCTTGTCGAAATTCTGGTCAGAATTATAATTTTTCAGTCAGAATTCCAGCTGAATGATACAAAAAAATTGCCTTTTACATATCTGGACAATGGCGGCTGCTGTTCTGCGTACGTGAAAAATGGCAGCCATCATACAAGATGCCAATTGGTTGCTTTTCTTTCTTTCTTTCTTTCTTTCTTTCTTTATTTATTAATGGTATCTTGTTGTAGAGGGGCAGCCATTTTTGGTATCTTGTTGTAGAGGGGCAGCCATTTTTCACATGGGTAAAAACAGAACAGCAGCCACCATTTATGCATCAGCAAAAGGCAAACACCCCCCTCCCCCCCCCAGTCGGATCTCCAGTTGGACCAAACAAACTGCCCAGTACTGATGGAACTGAAACCAGATGGACAGGAACAGCACAAGGATTTTTGCTGCAGCCCTGGTTCCTCCCACCTCCTCTCACCCAGTCACAGGGGCAGCTGCAGTTTTTGCCGTCCCCTTCCACTTGCTGCCCTAAGTGGCCGCCTGTGCGGCCTCTAGGGTAGCACTGGGCCTGTAGGTGGAAATTCCAATTTCAGTCCTAGGCCGACCTCCATTTCGTTCTCTTCTGGGGGAACGAACAAAAGAGAGGGAAGCTTCCCTAGCTTGAGCAGAGAGAGTTTCCTGGCCCAGAAAGCACAAAAGAACAGCAAGCCAACAAGTGAGTAGAGTGCCTCAAAATCCATTTGGTCCAAGCCTTTATAAGTGCCTTCTTGGTGCTTGAACTGTCAAAGCCATTCAGGCATGAGGCCACCTCCATGCTCCATTCTGACTGCACTGGGCCTCTTGTCAAGCAATCATGTTGCTGTGTTTGCCAAGGCCGAAGCCACAGTGGAAGTTACATCACCCTGTTCCCCAGAAGAGGCAGGTGTTGTTCCTGCTACCTTGCTGTGAGATTTTCTGCTGGAGCAAAGGGCAGTTTGTATTCTTGCAGAGGGACCTGTCAGTGGGAGCTGTATCTGTGCATTTATTTTACCATTGGCCATACCCCATCACCAACCAATTTCACCCGCCATTTTGAGGAGTATTAGGCCACTTTAAGACGTGCGTGGGGCACTTGCGGCATGAAATCCTGTGGCGTGTAAACCCCAAATCCCAAGGGCGGGTTTTAGATGAGACTTCTTGTCGGTCATGCATTCTTTTAAAACCGTGGACTAAATACCTTGATATCGAGGGATTTCACGCCTCGTGTGCCCCGTGCACATCTAAAAGCAGCCTTTGTCTCAAACGGGCCCAATGTTCCTCAGAC
This sequence comes from Sphenodon punctatus, assembly GCA_003113815.1. Classification (NCBI taxonomy): domain Eukaryota; kingdom Metazoa; phylum Chordata; class Lepidosauria; order Sphenodontia; family Sphenodontidae; genus Sphenodon; species Sphenodon punctatus. The sequence goes on along the minus strand of QEPC01006491.1, from coordinate 2,954,221 downwards.
CCATTTTCAGAGGGACATTCCTCCTCTGGGAGAATTCCCCTGCACAGGTGAGCACCAACCCTTCCTGAATTTGATTTATGAGCTTTAATCAATGGGGTGTCTCTCAACTAATACCTAAACAGACCCCCAAGCCCTGTTCCTTTCTGATCATCAAGCAACATTTTGAGGAAGCTGTTGGGAAGAGCACATAGAGGTCCGCTCTCAGGGGTGAGTGAGATGACTCTCATGTAACCAAGGTCGTGTGAAATCTATCCACATCAATGCCCCCCAAATGCATGCACATACACGTCGATGAGCGCAGACACCTCTGAACATAGCAGTGACTTACTTGGTGGCAAAGATGTCAGTCTTGTGGTTACAGTTTCTGTAATAACTGGGGAAAGAAAAAGATGGCATTATGGTCTTGTCATCCACGATGTGTGTGGATTGTATCTCACCTCTAAGACAGAAGGGAGTTTGGTTACTGAAACCAGTGGGTAGACTCTAAAACACCGGCTGCCTAGAGCTCAAACAGCTACCCAGAAAAAAATGGGCATGCTTGTCGAATCCACAGTACACGATTGGACTTGAAAATTCCAGGTACTTTTCTGAAACAGTGTCCAATAGGGTACCTGAAATTCCGACATACGAAAATACCGCTTTTGTCCCAATTTTTCAACTCCTGGTTCTGGATTTTGGAAAATTCTTCAGGTTTTATATTTGTTTTCATTTTTTGGTGGTAATTCTGGGTGCACGAAAAGCAGAAAACTGAAATTTTGATTTTGCAGGTACTCAGACAGTATTTGGGTTCCAATTTGGATACCCCCAAATGGTACCCGAAAATGCAGGTATTACCCATGGGTAGGCCTGAAACAACATGCAGCAGTGTCCGACAATTCTGTCGGAAACTTCCCATCTGTTGTCTTTTTCCCGACACGACGTGGACACAACCTCCCCATACTTGTTCCGATGCTTGCTGCCTCCTTCCGCTATTGCCTGTCGCTATTTCTCAGCAGCGGAGAAATTGTCGGAAACTGTCGCAAGTCCCATAAAGTGTTGGGAAATGCCGCAAAGTGTCGGAATGTGTTGCTAAAGTGTGAAAAAATGTCGGAAAAGTCGGTAAAACTGTTAAAAGTGTCTGAAAAACTGTCCGAACTTTCAGAGCCTGTCCCTATTATCTTGAGTGCCACAGAATCCCTGGAACTGTCGCAAAATGTCAGATACTGCCGTAAATTGATGTCAAATGGTGTTGGAGCGGCAGCAAGACTGTCGAAATGTCGATAGTAAACAGCAAAACGGCAAACAATGCTGTTGCTTCAGGCCTACCCATGGGTACCAAATCAGCTACCCATTTCACCTTGACTGCTACCCCTTGCAAACTCTCCCTGCATCCCGCCATCCATGCTTCTGTTGTCCCATAGCCAATTCACACAGCCAGACATTCCCCTTGCTATAACCCCTCTTCGTACTTTCATGTTTTAGTTCCAGCAAGTTTAAGGGGTGTAAAAGAATGTGTGTATGCTATCCATGCATGCAAGGTGTGTGTGTGTCTGTGTGTTGGTGCAGCAGGAGTCACTGCTCCTGTACTCTCTGGCCACTACTCTCTGGTCATTTGGAAGTGTTGTTGAAGGAAGTGAGACTAGCTGGAAGAGCAGCTGGGGAAAAAAAGACATTCATACAATCCCAGTGCTATTAGCATGGCTCATCCCGTGAGCAGAAGGCCGCAGAACCAGAATGGCAGAGCATAATAGATCGTAGAGGAGCGCTACGAGTTTTACATAACACTCGGAATGTGGATTTAGGGCAATATCCACTCAGAAGGAGTGCCATGTGAACAGCCTCTTTCATGACGTTCCATCAAAAAATCAGGCTCTGCGTCGGGAGAGCGCAAGGGTTTGCTGTGTTGACTTAAAGAAGTGTCTAGGGCCTTTGTCAGTGTACCCTATTCATAGTCTCACAACAAGGGCTGAAACCGGTATCTGGACAAAGTGGATAAAACTTGTCAAATCTACGTGGCAGCTCGAAATTGAAAATGGCAGCTTGGTTTATAATCATTCCCTATGGCTATTTATTTATGCTCAGTCAGATATCTATTTTGGTTATTCCATTTTGGTTTTTCAGTTTGGCTATTTCAGTTTTTTTGATGTTTTGGAATTTTGGTTATGCCAATTCTAAAAATATAAGAACGTAAGCAGTGCCATACTGGATTAGACCAATAGTCCATCAAGCCCAGCACCTGCCTCCGACAGTGGCCAACCTCAGTCACTTGGAAGAAGTACCCAACAGGTCACAAAGGGGCGATCCATTCCCTGTCATTCTGCATGTGTGATTGCCAAAAATGATGCAACTGAAATAACGAAATGACATACACACCCCACCCACCCCCCAATAACCAAACTGGAAAACCAAAAACCTGAAAACCAACCTCCAAATGGAATACCTAAAATATTGGATATAAAACTGCCCATTTCAGCTGGGGATATTATACAGGTCCACGAAAGGATATCCAAAAATGTGATTAATACCTGTGAATAATAAGCCCACTAATCGTTTCAGCTCTGTGAGAAAGGGATTGGGATAGTGTTGCTATCTCCGGTTTACAGATGAACTAACAGCTGTCAAAACCAGGGCTGACCTCAGAATTTGTGGGGCCCAGGGTGAAGATTAAATGTTCTCTCCCCTCCCCTGGCTCCACTCTTTTGGAGACACCCTCTGCAGGGCCCTAGAGGTGGTCATTTTTTGGCCCCTGCTGGGAGGGCATGGGGACCCCCCCAAGCCTTCCCTAGACAATATAGGGACCATTTGCAGGGTACCTGGAAGTAGAGAAAATAGGGTACAATTTCCCAGGTCACCCCTGAGGTAAGGGCGGCCTTTGTCAAAACTAGGAGTGGACTAACCCACCCCTACTTCCCAGAGCGGTCCTTTCCATTGCGTATCATCACATGAACTAGTTAAATCAAATGGCCACACGTGTCCAAGTTAAATCAAATCTCTCTCCCACACACAAGCTCTCTCTTCCACACAAAGTGCAGCCATGCTGCCTGGTAGTTGGAACTCCCATTCTACGTGAGTGGGTGTTTGTTTGTTTGAGCTCTGTATTACTAGCAAAAGTTACAGTATTCCATATTTTGTGTAGAATGAGATTAGGAGACAGGGAGTGAATGCAAAATCCATTTCTGGAACCAGGTTTGGGTTCTGGCTCCCTTCCAACATTCTGGGATTTATGTCTGGTGTAGGGGTAGGTAGGGTTGGGGACTGGTTTTGTTCCACTTCTACTTATGGCGTTTAAAGACAAGTCTTTCTCTTACGTCTTTCGGTGACTTCTGTCCCATCTCGTTTGGTTTTCTTTGTTACAGCGTCCATACCATCGCCACCTGAGGGGAAAGCAGAGGACACCAGGTTTACAAGGTGATAGTGTCATGGCTAGGGCAGACATGGAACGCGGAGGGAAACTGAGGAATCGTATCAAAATAACTCTGGGATAAGAACAAAACTTGAGAGAGTCTGAGGAAGCAGGCCTTCAGGGCAAGTTGCCAGAAGGGTCACAGTCTAGGCTGGTTTTGAACCTATGTGTTTCCTTGACTATTGTCAATAGAGACAAAGTAGTCCGGTGATTTCTTTTATTGGACCAACTACAGTTGGTGGAGGGATGTGAGCTCTTAAAACCTTACGGGATCCTTTGTCAGGCGAGTCAGGAGTCTAATCCATGAGAGCCAAAGATTGCATCCCTCCACCAACTGGAGTTGGTTCAATAAAAGAGATCACCGGACTACTTTGTCTCTATTGCCTGTACCAATACGGCAATCTTACTTTCTCTACACTTGACTATTGTAACATACCTGAAGTGTGAGCTATGCATACTCCTCTCTACCCAGTTCAGTCTGTTACTACCCAGTTACGTAGGCCCTGCCCAGTTACGTAGGCCCTAGTTCTTTAACTCAAGCTGTAGAAGCCTATGCTTTTTATCTTTGGAAGTCACCGGTTCAATACCTAGCTCGTCAGTCAAAATGGCGGCTGTTAGGCCATGCTCTTTCGTACTTTGGCCCTTTTCACACAGACACTCTAACGCTGATAAAACGGGTGTGTTGCAGTGCTGCAGGTGTGCGCTATGGGTGCTCTGCAACACGTATAATAAAATGTAACACCCATTTTGTCAGTGTTAACAGAGTGTGTGAAAAGTGTTTGTAGCTTGTTCCAGCTGGTGTTCCCAAGCAAGCTTCCAGCTGCGTAGATGGAGCTCATAGTCTTGGGTCCCCATGGAATGGAAACCCCATTCCTCATGAAATAATATTTCCCCCCATCTTCATTTTCTTACTTCCTGTTCTACAACCCCTTCAGGAGGGGAGAGGATGAAGGGGCAAGGCTTCTCCTTTCCTGGTAGGGAGCAATCAAAGTATGGGCGTTGTCATATGCTTACCGGGAAAGGAGAAACCCTGCCCCTTCACCACTGTCCCAGGAAGCATCCTAGGGGAATATGGTGTCCTCTGTCCGAGCTCCCAGGTAACACTGCTCATCGTGTTTGACTGGGCAACCCACGTTATTGGAAATTTAGTGAGGGATGGGGCTATTGCTGTTGCCCAGGCACTTAACTTATAGTCTTTTTTACACGGACGCCCCCTCTCCCCTGCTGTGTGCGAGTGGAGGGGGCGCGCACGCCGTGGCGGTGGGAGGAGGGGCTGGGTGTGCGCCTGTGGAAACACCCATGAGTGGTGGGTGGGGGCACGCTCCCAGTGCACACCCACCTCCACCCATCACCCACCCACGGAGCCATCTGACAAAACGGAGGCGGCTCCGTGGGTGGAGGTTGGTGTGGGAAAGGAAGCACACCCACCCACCGCCAGTGCACACNCGTGAAAACGGCCTTTGTGAAGGGCGCATCTCCCTTGCCCTCCATACCCCTCCCCACAATCATTTACGCGCACGGCCTACCATTCATTTTGAAAAATCTCTACCCACTTGAGGTAGAATGTTCTGGAACTAACAGGGTCTTTCTGTAGGTACAACGGGGCTCACCTCCTGCCCTTCCCCCAGCCTCCTGCCTCCTCTACTGTTCTTCCCACGACTTCCACAAACTTTTATTTATTTAATTTATTAATTTATTTATATGCCATCCTTCTCTCAAAAGATTCAGGGCAGGGTGCAATGTATTAAAAAGTACCCCAAGACAATTAGAAAGTAACTCCCCACTCCTAAAATATATATACAACTCCCTTAGAACCCCCCTCACCCCACTGCATCCTTGCGTGCCATTTCTCTTTTAAACGCAATTAATACAACCATGGGGGCGGCGGGAGGGGAGGAAACCACTCCCCTATAATACAAGTAAATAATTATCTCCTCTTCCCCTCCCCGCCCTCACTCTTCTGCTTTCTGTCCTAACCCACTTTACCCCAAGTTTGCTGTAAAGTTACACTTCAGCTGAAAATTTTCATTTTTATTTTATTTTCTAAAGGAAAAATGTAGCAAAAGGAAAAAAAAGTGTGGTTTTCTACATTTTTTTTAAAAATGAGGTTGCTATTTCCTGATACAAATGTCCAGTTATGGGAGTGGGGGGTGAAAACGCATTTCCTTACTCCTAAAAAAATAATATTAAAATCAATTTTTAATTTTTCAGAAATGAATTGGTTTTTTTCCGCCCCCAAACCCAGACATTCCAACCAAACTTAATTGTGTCCCACCGTGATTTTCTCCCCCACAATGTAATGATGCTCGTCTGTCTGGGACTCTGGCCTCACATGGGGATGATCCCAGTTTTCTTGCCAAGAATAACTGTAGCCTGAGGTGCTCCAGGAAGACACAATAATCTCTGAGTCATGCATCAAATCACAGGGCGGCTCACTCAGGACAAGCACTGACATATGAGGGAGCTGCATGAAAGGTTTGCTAAGAAGGATGGAACAAGAAAGCCCTACAGTAAAACCCAACCCAAACTTTGGATCTGGATTCATGTCAAAACCTCTTGATTCCAGCCTATTTCTGGGCTAGTTCAAGATTACCGGTAGATACTGCATCATTTGTGAAAAGAAAAGGTGTCAGAAGTAGGACTGATTCAGAACAGCCATCCCATTTTTTACAGAGCACTTCTGCAAAAACAGAACAGCCATTGAAATTTCAACCAGCATTCTGATGGGTTGGGAATGGATTTTCTAATGGAACTCTGGTTGTCTGTTTGGGCGCCTGTAACGGTGTCACCGTTTTGTGCAGGGCTGCCGGCATTTGCGCATGCACAAAACAACCAAACGTTTTCGGTTGTTCCAGTGAATGAAAATCGGAATGATTGTTCGTTCCGTTTTCTGGTTCAGAGCGACTGAACCGACCGGAAAATGGAATCCAGTTGGAAATGGGAGTATCACCTCTATGTCAGAGTTCAAAGCTGACCCAGAAGTCCTGCCACCTGACCCCTAGGAGTATGGGAGCTACTCAGAAGGACAGGTGGAATTTATCTACTGGATCCCACTTCTCCACCACTGGCTCTCCCCACCTCAGTTTTGTAGGGTGTAGATATATTAGGAACAACTGAATCAGCTGCACCAAGACCCGTGAGCCTGGGGGCTCCCCTTGCTTTCTGGGCAGCTGCGTCCCCTTCATTGGGGCCCCCATTCCAACATTGTGCACCAGGACCCATTCCAACCTAGTTAAGCCACAGAATTTTACTAAGAGAAGGATGCCTTCAAAGACCCACCCCTCCACGCTCTCTGTGGTGCCCTTCCAAGAATGGGCTGGGACAAGGGCTTCTCCTTGTTCTGCCCCCATTTTCCTACCTCTTTCAGGCTCTGAGTCTTCTGGGGGAGCAATAGCGCCAGGGCAAGAAAGGAAACCCCACAGCCAGAATCCCTGGGGCCACCTTCCTTCCTTTGCCCTCGTGCTGGGGCGGCCCTTGGATGACCTTGCCATTCGTCTCTGATGCTCTCCCTTTCCATCTATCCCTCCTCCCCATGTCTTAGAGCTGAAACGCGTAGTTCATTTGCTACCCATCAGTAACACTGACAATTTAGAATACCGTATTGGGTGCCTGATGGGCCACCCGAATACCAACTGGGCACCTGATTACCACCCCCAAATACTGGGTATTACCATTATCGTTATTCCTGAGTTACCGATTTACTCATTGCTAAATTGGTAAAGGAATTGGGACAGTAAGTTGAGAAAACGGCATCGGAAGTTGTAAAACGATACCAGGAGTCAGGCAATTGGCATGAAAACTAGTATTTTGGTACACTGGGTAGCCCATTGGGCACTTATCAGGGAGCAATTAATACCTGATGTTACAAGGTCAGGTTGAGCACCGCCATTTCAACGGGTTGATGCATTTTCGTAGGTACTTGTTACAGCTCAACAAGATGTGGGAAGGGATGGAGGAAATGGTACTGGCTTTTGCCTCTAGGGGGCAGTGGGGAGAAGGCAGGGAGAGCCAATGCAAGATTGCACTCTTTGGAGTCTGCGGCAAAGGGAAGTTTAGAAGAACCTGACTCCCGTCACATCCCTGCTGTCACCAACGCAGCCCCCCTGTGCTGCCCAAAAGGCCGAGAATGAAGCAATAATCGAAATCCTGCCCAGATATTATTCAGCCACAAGGACAACCCCAAGAAGCATTAGTCCTGTCTCGCCAGAGGTTGAAAAATGCTGGTACATTGCCGAGAACGGTGGTTTTAGGAGAAAAACAAGAGGTGGTTAGGATAAAAAATCCCCAGAGTAAGACAGGACAGGACAGGACAGGACATTCAGTGCCAGACAGAGGTTAGATTTCAGATCTGAGGAATTGTATCAGAAACTTTAGAAGCAGGAAGGTTTTCCCTCCTGCCCTTCAAATCCCTCCTAAAAACCTACCTCTTCCATCAGGCTTTCCCTAGCCTCTCACCCTGATAGACGGATGCTTCTCCTTGTACCATCTCACTCTTCAGGACCTCCCGCCCCTTCCCCTTGTAATGAAGGGACACGTTCCGATGAACAGAGGTGAACTAAAGTAACTATTCCTCTCTGGCAGTGTTCAAACAGCGTACAACCTACTGGGTACTTCTCTGAAACGACTGAGAACGGCGACCACTGTCAGAGGCTTGATGGACCATTGGCCTGACCCAGTCTGGCACTGACTATGTTCTCGGTACCGTGGCAGTGCCAGCACGCCATTCCCCTCGCTGTGAACCAAGGTCGCTCTCCTCCCGCTTATAAGGGTTTGCAGGAACAGTTATTCTGAAACAGAAACCTGAGGGGGGAGTATGTCCTTCTGAAAAATCAGGAGAACCTGCGTCTCTTCCTACTCCTGAATAATGTCGGTTTAGCTTCTGGTTTGTGTGAACGCTGCAGGAGTAAACCAGAGAAAGCCCAGCTATGTTGTCATTCCTCGAAACGTGGCCTCGGCGTAACCCATTAACCTGCAACTTCTCACTGCTTCATGGGTGCTCCTCCCTTTGTCTATTCTAGACTGTAAGCTCCTTGGGGCAGGGAACTGTCTCGCACCAGGCATGCTGCTGCTGGTGCTATATATATATATATAATAACCTCAAATTGCTACATCCCCTCCCAAGTCAAATCTCCTTGCAGCTGCTAGAAATGCCACCTTAACCGAGGACCCAGACGTGCAGAGCGTTACTGGAACTACGCCGTGCCTGTAGCAAGGACACGGAAAGTACTAAGCAGCATGTGCAGCAGACAGACTCCTATAGTACAAGATCACGTGTGCAGCCAACACGTGTAGCAGCGTTCTTGTCTCAGTCTGCAGGGCCCCCGGGGGTTTGTCCTGGCAGCGAAATCTGCTGCTGGTGAACGGTTTCCTCATTCAAGCAGGACCCAAGCGGGGGGTGGGGGGTGGATGGTTACACTTTACCAGGGTCCCAGGACCCCGTGAGGGTAAGGGGGCTGCAAGCCTGTTGCGATGAGGTTCTAGTCTCTGGGGATGAGGAGGTGATCAAATTTGCAGATGACACAAAGTCATTCGAGGTCGCGAAAACTCCGAGTGGGCTGTGAAGAATTGCTGGAGGATCTTGCGAGACTGGGTGACTGGGCATCTAAGCGGCAGATGAAATTGAATTCAGTGTTGACAAGTGCAAAGGGATGCACATGGGGAAAAATAACCCAAACTCTCTCTCTCTCTCTCTTGGAGTCGATGGCTGCAATCCCATGGTCTACAGATCCCCGCGGGCAAGCTGCATGCGTGTGCATGTGCATGTCTTGCACACGGAACAACGTGCTGCCAAGGTGGATGTGCATGGGTTCTGCATGACTGCGTCCGTGTGTGGCTTTGTGCAGAATCCTCAGACCATGTCACCATGGACAATACATTGAAATCCTTAGCTCAGTGCGCAGTGACGGTCAAAAAGGCAAACAGAGTGCTAGGAATTATTCGTAAAGGGATTGGGAATCAAACTGAAAATATCGTAACGCCGCTATATAAATCTATGGTACGACCGCACCTTGAATATTGTGTGCGGTTCTGGTCGCCCCATCTCAAAAAGATACAGTAGACCTAGAAAAGGTACAGAGAAGGGGGGGGGGGAGGTCGGGGGACGTAATGTGCATTTTTGCAAAGCTGCCTGTGGGAGTTAAGTGGGATTTAGGTGACGGAACCCAAGCAGAGCTCTCTTTCGGGAAAAGAATAGAGACTTGTATCTGCTTTATTGGACCTGATTTGAAGCAGGCAAAATCATGTGCTATGATGATCCGCCGCTGAGATTCCTGGTAGCGTTCAAGAACTCTCTGCATTGCGGCGCCTTTGGGCATTTTCAGACGTGACGGGCCTCCATTTTGACACGGCCCGTGGTCATGTCTACACCCCCGAGCGGAATCAGACCGGCCAGGCAACAGACGTGCCGGCCTGATTCTGCTCGGGGAGAGGGTGGGGCCGGGGTGTGTGCAACGTGCAGTTGCACGCCCCACCCCCTCCCCAATCCCCCGGCCGGCCGCCCTCCCGGAGACAGGCGGG
>QEPC01006491.1:2921135-2931253 GCA_003113815.1 Sphenodon punctatus | reverse complement strand
GTAGCTGTCCCTGGGCACCACCGCCCCCACTGCCCTCAGCCATGCTGTCTGCCCTTTTGTACTGGGCCCCATGCCCCCCAGAGTGGGCTGTACAGAGGAGGAGCTGTTGGCAGTAGGGGTCCTGCTGCTGCTGCTGCTGATCCTGCTGCTGCTGCTTCTACCGCTAGGCCTGGAGGCAGGGATAGACCGCGCTGACTGAAAGGGGCGGCTGCTCCCACTTCCACCATCCCCAGGGGCATTCTGCTGCTGCTGCCGCCGGGCACTCTCAAGAGCCCGCTCTGCCTTCTGGACCCTCCCCACAAGATCATCCTTCCAGAGGCCATAGAGGGATGACTTGCGTGCCACGCTGCCCTTGACCCTGGGGTCCAGCATTGTTCCCAAAACATATTCCCCCCCGCAGCAGGAGCTCGTCAAGCCTCTCCTTCAGGCCTGTCTTGAGCTTCTGTGCCAGCTCAACTGCCTCAGCCCCCAGCTTCTTGCCCCGAGGGCCGCAATCCTGCCCCTGCAGAATCTCCTCAAGACTCTGGTGGAGACTGTGGACCAGAGGGGTCACCTGGCTGATTGTGGCCGTGGAGGAGCTGATGGTCTCCGTCACTTCCAGGAATGGTCGAAGAACGAAGACCATCTGGGAGAGGATATCCCATTCTGCCCCATTGAAGCCTAGAGGAGCCCCACTGTCTGTGTCCAATTGCACCTGATGCAAGGTGGCTTTTTGTTCCACAAGCCGCTCAAGCATCAGGAAGGTGGAATTCCACCTGGTGGAGACATCCTGTCCATCAGAGGTTATGTCCCCCCGACCTACTTGACTAATAGATAATCAATCAATCAATGTCTCTCTCCTACATGTAATACTTTACATTTGTCTTTAGTGAATTTCATCACCCCCAATCCTGTGCAGTAGCCATGGAGACTCAGCCAACACAAGAAGGCTGGCATCACGTATTGTCTCTTTGCTATAATGTCTGCAAATGGGCATTTCTACTTTGCTGTAACATGTCTGCAACCATTTATCGTTCTTCCTGCACAAGGTGAGCACAAAGATAAGTGTCTTAAACTGAACAAACAGGTCTAGTCATGGCAGGTTGCCGGCTCCTTTCTTGTAGCTTCAAGAAAACATGGCGCATGGACATGCTTGCCAATGCACCCGGGAGCTACATTATTGTCGTTGTCTGCTTCAAAGAGACCCACACAACAAAGAGGTAACATATCCAGCAAAATGCCCCCAAAATTATGTTCCTACTGACACATCTTTCCATGGGTTCTGCGGCCAGTGAGTCAGGAACGGGATTTGGGTATAGCATGTCGTGTCCATACAAAGACCATGCTAAAGACTACACCCAACTGTATCTCCCAAAGCTACCTTTCCCTTCAGCTTTCAAGGCCACAATAGTGGCTTAGTAAATCAGCCCTTGCTCCCTGATTCACTCACTGACTCAGTGTCCCCGGTCCACTGCTTACGCATCATGGAAGGAAACTCATTATGAGTAGCCCCTGGTATGAAAAGAGCTGTCTGTTTGTGTACTTGTAGGAGGGATGCCTTACCTGAGGAATAAGCTTTAGTGGATGAGGTGGCATGCACCATCTCGTGTCTCTTGAGCTGCGAACATGCACACACAAAAACACAACAGCCGCCATATTGGATCGGACCAATGGTCCACCTAGTCTACTCTCTTGTCTCTGGCAGGGATCGATGCCAAATGTTTTGGAGTGGGGTTGTCCAATTTCTTTAATACTGTAAACTGGATCCCCTCATGGCAATTCAAAGGCAGGCGGGATCGTACAAAAATCTCTCCTCGTGCGGCTAGTATGCATTATTACTATGCTCATGGGTAACCAAACCCTCATAACTTGTCGACATGAACAGCGTGAGTTAAGCATGTAGAGTTTTGAGCTGTCATTGCATGACGTCATTTTGGACATTTTTCATTTAGAAAATACTGATTTTTAATTTAAAAATGGAGCTAGATGGAACTCCTGCAGAGGCTGAATTCAGCAAATGGGCCACCAGTTGGGCAGCCTTGCTTTAGGGGAAGATACAGGACAATTAGAGAGTGACTCATCCTTTGTCATCCATTCACACCTTCCGGCAGTTAGACGTTTAGAGACGCTCTGAATAGGAGGTTTCACCGCCAGGCCATCCTGGTCAATTGCCATTGATATTGTGTAAACCCAATTATACTACTGACTGTCACAACATCTTACTATGACGATGAGTTCCACAGGTCAACAGTGTGTTGTGTGAAAATAATACTTGCTTTGGTTTGCTTTCTGCCTTCAGCCTGTTCATGTCCTAAGGTGACCTTCAAGGGGCAAGCTATTAAGTCCGTCATGCAAGAAAGGGGCGGATTAGCAAAGTTGTGAGGTGAAATGAGTATCCGTAAAAACTGGTATATCCATCACAACTGCAGTATGTGACCTGACCCGCTACCGTCAGGTGCTAATCAGTACCTGATAGTGCCCAATGGGCTATCCAATATATCAATTTACTGGTTTTCATACTGATTTTTTGACTTCTAGTACTGATTTTACGACCTTCCAGCCTGATTCCTTTACTGATTTTCATTTTACCAATTGGTACTGATCAGTAAGACAGTAAATCGGTAAGAGTTGTACACAGTATTTTTGGATAATCCAATGCCCAAGCTGGTACTCAGGTACTGAGGTGGGGATGCTCCAGGTGGGGGTCCCCCTCTCCAGGCTGCAGGGGGTGGAGATGAGGCAGCATGGTTGCGGCGGTGGCAGGCACCATGACTGGACAGGCGTGCGCTGAGAACAGACGCCCCCAGTCCCCCCCCAAATGTTCACACAACACTCTTGTCAAGTGGGAAGTGGCCCAAACTCCCATTTGGAATGTTGTGTGAAATCATCAGGGAACAGATTATTTGAAAATGTGGGTATTACCGGCAGGTAGGAAGTGCGCGACTCATTTCAGCTCCAGGTACTGTCCATAATGTGATGCCACAACCATTTCCCGTTGCTCGTTTTTCAATTCCGTTTCTATGAAAACAGAAAAGATGTTCTTTACACCTCATAAATGGGGTTCGACATTGCTGACATTTTAAAAAAGGTGTTCAAGGGGAGGGGGGGCATGATTTGCATGACATTTTTTAGAGGGGGAGGGGTCCGTGGTAGAAAAGTAAACTGTGATGAGAGGGATGAAGGGGTTAAAATGCCCCCTCCTCCAAAAAAAAAAAAGTGTGACCTTTTTTATGGTCGACTCTTATCTATCACACTAAATCTCAGGCAAATGTCTCCTCATGAGCGCCCAGAATCTCCTAGCTGCAGGGTTCCAAATGTCTCCAGGGAATCCTTGCTCATCTTGTCATGGGAAGCCAGACTGGGCCAACGGTGTAGGCTGTTCGAGACTTCCTACTGCAACAGAAATGTGGGGCACTATGCTTCACATTGTAACCATGCTCCAGTAACCTCTTACTGACAGGAGCTGGGAGGGAACAACAGGGAAAGGATTGCCCCATTGCAACCTGTTGGGGGGTCTTCTCCAGGTGACCGAGATTGGCTACTGTCGGAGACAGGATGCTGGGCTCGATGGACCATTGGTCTGACCCAGTATGGTCCTTCTTATGCCCTTATGCTAGCCCCGCCTCGGTGGCCTGGGACATTTCCAGTGCTCTTTGATTTTCTGCTGGAGCCCGTGCACCTTAACGATACTTCCCTTTGTGAGCCATGGAAACATGAAAGAAGGTTTTTCAGGAAACACATCAGCACGCAGTCGAACCTGGGTAATGATTAAGCATTGTTATCAAATAGGAAGGAACCTAAGCCCCAACCCATGGCATGGAAGTAGTAGTGGAGTGGACCTGGCTCTGCCTTCAGCATCCCAAAGTTGCTGCTTTGATTCCTAGCTCCTTCCATGTCCAAAGGGAGTGTAAACACAGGGCTTGGTTTTTACCAGGGTTGTTGCAGTCAGGTTTGGCTATAACACAAATACCACTCCTACTCATTTCTACGGCGCTACTAGGTGTATGCAGCACTCAGAGCAGAACTGGGGAAACTTTTCTATCCTCGGGGCCACTTTGAGAAAGAATACAAGCTCTGAGGGCCACATACATGTTGGGGGCAGGGGTGCTTAAAGTGCGTACTCAAGAAAAGAAGGGCCCAGGTCAAGAATTTGTGCTATGGATCTGCTCCTTATCCTTCTGTGCATGACCTCGTCTCTGCTCCCTTACCCCCGAGCTCAGTTTTTCAGTGGTTGAAGGTGGGAACTAGAAAGGGGCCTCATAAAAACTTGCCACGGGCCACATTTGGCCCCTGGGCCTGAGGCTCCCCACCCCTGACTTAGAGTCACAGATTTTCAAAGATAAATCCCTGCCCAGTGGGTTTATAATCTAAGATGTAGAAGGATAAAACACAAGACAGACGTTCCCATTTTACAGAGGGGGGAACTGAGGCTGAAAGGCTGTGACTTGCTTGCCCAAGGCCACCCAGTGATTTAATTGGCTAGGGTGAGATTTGAACCTGGTCTCCTAGGTCTAAGTCCAGCACCTTACCCACGACACCGCACCAGTCCCCCCTTTTCTGCATTTGTATTCAAAACAAACACAAATAATGCCCTGCAGTTTGGGGGTATAAATAAATTTAGGGTACTTTGTGCCTCTCAATTTCTACCTCTAATTTGATGTTTTTAATTGTTGGCCTAGTGGTCTGAGCAGCTTTCAAATTTCATGGGATGCAGTGCTGCTCAGGGGAGAGTTTAGCCCAGCAGCGGCGATCTAGAGAAGTGGGTTGTGTTTTGATTAAGGTTTATTTTTGATCTTTGAGTGCTTTGTGGTTTGGGGGGTGGAGGGGGTTGGCCTGCTTCCACAAGGAGGTGGAGCTGTGCCGAGGGAACTGGATGGAATGGGGTGAGGGCATGAATTCCCCTGCTTAGTGCCTGTCAATACCAGGGTCCTTTACTGTTTATTGTAGGGTCACCTACAAAAAATGAGGATTGCACCTCTGCTGTGCGTCACCCCCCTGCTTGCCTGCTTGCTTCCCAAACAACTGTAGCGAGTCCCAAAATGTTGAGAGACAAACCCCACAAAAACAGACACCGAAATCAGTAAAGAAATCAGAAATACGAAATATGCCCTCCTTGTACACCCCTCGTTTTTACACAGTTTAGGGTATATTTGACGGGTTGACAGCTTTAACCAGGAACAATTCTTATAGACCATAAAAGGTAAACAGGTGAAGAAGCGGGGGTCTGGATCTCGGCAGACGAAGACCAACTCAACTGGAGAGGATTGCCGGAACAAATCAAAACTCTCCGTTTTGAACCACCGTAATGGCAAATTTCTCTCAGCCATCTCCACAGGAGTCCCATGCCATGCTAGTCAGCAACAATGGAACTGATAATAGACTCTCAATTCCCTAAAAAGGAATTTCCTGTGACTAGCTCACCCAAATATTTGTTCTTCAAGGTGGGGCTTGCTATTCCAACCAGAGCAAGCGAGGATGAGAAAAATTCTGAGAATGTTAGCCTCGTTTCACACTGAATCATTTATCTTCTTGAGATTCCGTTGCTGAGTTCATTTATCTGGTTTTTCTTAGGGACTCGAGCGACTTTCTACTCTTAACTGTTAGTCGTTCCCCAAATTTAACCCGGGTGACCCCCGTTTTGAGAGTTAGATATAACCCAGTGACCGCAGAGAGCAGCAAAGAAATTCATAGTATATAAAATATCAGTCCTATCAAAGAAATCCATGCCATCGGTCCTGTAGATGGCATGATCCCAACCCAGAATCTTGGCCAGATTGAAATTTCAAAAACAAAGGATACTTTATTGCTGAGGGAGGCTGAAAGAAGGGATGTCCGTTATGAGCTGGGACATCCAGATCTTACACATGTGGTGTTCAGAATAAGGGACACCTATTATGTTACTAAGGCAAGCCTATTATATTCTGTTAAGTTTTAGGGCTCTGAAATAAGGGATGTTCCTTGGCAATTCATAAGTCAAAGCAACGTTGGGTTAAAACATATGTGATGCTGGTCCAGTTAGGCCCAGTTCACCCCAACTGGGCCAGCATCATGGCAGGCCATCTGTTTGCGGCTCACCCGATGTGGGCCCAGTTCCGACCCCACCTAGTTAGGAGCCAGACGGGAAATGTGGGCCCGGTACAAGCCGGCCCCATAGTCTGCGCCTGGCTGCCGCCCAGCCGGGGCAGAGTGAACGAGCCAGGCGGAAACATATGTTCCTGGCCCGGTTCCTACCGGCGTTGGGGAGGTTGCCACGGTGGTGAGCTATGGGTGCCTGTAATAGGCAGCCATGGCTGTCCGTCATGGCGGGAACACAGCCAAGTAGCCACACATTACTCCCCGCCCCCTTCCCTGGCCAGGGGACGCCACAGGAACGTTTGTTCCGGGGGACGCCGTTCCCTCCCTAGAGTGGGATGGACATAACATGGCGATGTCTGCTAACTCCCATTCAGGTGTGCATCGGGCATTTTTTTTTTTATACATGCATGAAATTCACAGGTTGGCTCACGAGGACTCCTCAGCATACGCGAGAGTGCTGTTTAGATACCCCTCTCCCCCACCTCGTGTGGAAAAAAAAGTTTCATGATACCTACGAAGCTGAACCTCCCCGTCCTCACTGCTGAGGGTCCTGGAGAGAAATAGATAGCGATATTGGATAGACGTGGTGTACAGGGCGAAGCACTTCTCTGTATGCGTTCAAGATGGTGATTGGCGCAATTGTGATCTTACGCATGTTGCGTTTCGACGTTAATCCGTGTCTTTAGCGCACAAGTTTGGGAATGCACATTCTGGAATGCTTGATGTTGGGGGGTTCCAGAGACCAGATTAAGATGTGTACGTTTCCACATAACACACATGAGAGTCATTCACACGTGAGCAGGTGCAAGGTTTAATCGCAGTTTTAATTGCCTGCTTGCAAGAGTTTTGTCTTGTCTCAAAACAGCCAGGGAGGGAGACAATGGCAGTGCCCAGCACAGAAGCAGAGTCTCTTCCTCTGTGTTCGGAACCACCGCAGCTGTCTCTTATACACATCTAGATGTGTATAAGAGACAGGTGTGGATGAGGGGTGGTGGGGTTGTGGCGGTGGTCAGGGGAGCCATGACCAGGCGGGCGCAGGCTGAGAACAGAAGCCCTCAACCTGCCCAAATCTGCCCCCCCTCAAAACAAAATCTACCATAGGCAGGTGCCTATGTTGCCTGTCCCAAAGTCCAGCCCTGTGCAACTCCAAGACACTGCATGTGTGAATATTAAAAAAGAGTTTAAGGGGGCCATATTTTGGGGCAAGGGCTATTTCTGACTTCAGTTACACTGGTTTAACTCTTCTGATTAAAACAGAGCGAGCCTGGGTTTACACGGAAAAGAGCTCATTCCTATGACACCCTTACCCCTTGTTCCTCAATCTGCATTTGCCTTGTCAGCAGCGGTGCATTCACACCCCTGCTGATTCCCTTGCACTTCAGTGGCCCACCTAGAACTGAAGTGAGTACCCACAAAAACAGGTATACCCATCCAGTTTTGGATTTGAATCGGTATGCCAACTGGTTTTCGATTGGGTACCCAAAATACTGACCAATTGGCATACCAAAATACCAATTTTGTCCCGATTTCAGGAAAATGTTCATGTATTATTTCAATTTTGGGGGGTGGGTGGGTAATTTTGAGTACTCAAAAACTAGGTAGCTAAAATTTTGGTTTTTTAGAGTACTCAAAAAGGTATTCGGGTACCGGTTCAGAGATCCAAAATTGTACCCGAAAATGCAAGTATGACCTAGAGGTACCAAATCAGGTACCCATTTCAGTTCTAGGCCCACCCGTTGCATCAAGTGGCAGTGAGTTGGGATGGAGCACAGTAAGCAGAAAGGATTTCACACAACATTCCAAATGTTGGTTAGGGCCACTCCCCACTTGCCAAGAGTGCTGTGCGAACATGAGATAAAAATGTGTCCCTGCCAGACCTAAACTTGGCCACTTTGGGAAGTCGCTTTAGCTGCTCTGGGAGAGTCAAGCAAAAATGTTCAGGGGTCCAAGAGATTTTCCTGTCGTCGCTGTTCCTACTTCACAGGGGAGCTGGGTTTTTTTAATGTCGTTTCGGAGGTTGAATTCTCCTTGCTGATTTCTCCCCTTATGGCACCTGTTTTCCCTGGGGCATCCGACCATCACGCGCCGAGTACAGACTCGCCAATGAGACACTCCCCTATGTAATGATACATTCCGGAGGTATAAAATATGATCATCTGATGCATGCATATGGGCAGCAGCATGCAAACCTCAGCGTTCAAGCCAGGACATGAAAGAACATCAACAAACCCATTTCCCTGTGTCTCCATCTCACATGGCAACTTCCTTTCTGTCCGGCAGCTCGCTCTTGTTCCTATCCCGTCCACTTCATAAACCTTTGCAGTAAGGAATAGGTTAACGGCAGTAGGGGCTATCAAGGCCTCTCCGGTGTTATTTTTCCCAAAAGGAACACTGAAAGGACAGTTCTTGTAGCCTTGTCACACCATCCTTTTTAAACTGCTCAGCATCTTCTTGAACATCCATCCAAGATTGTAAGTGCCACGCTGGGTCAAACCAACGGTCCTTCGAGCCCAGCAGCCGGTCTCCAACAGTGGCCATTCTCGGTCACTTCAAGCAAGTAGGACTCAATAGGGTCGCAGTGGAACAATCAATTTCCTGCTTCCACTCCCAGCTCCTGACAGTCGGAGGTTACACGTCCCTCGACTTTCTTGGCTAAAAGCCATTAATGGATCTATCCTCCAAGAACTAACCCTATCTTTTTTTAAACCCAGATATGCTACCCCTGAACATGGTCAACCACATTCTGTGGCGACCAGTTCCACAAACTGATTGTGCGCTGAGTGAAAAATTATTTTCCTTGATTGGTTTTAAATCTGCTGCCAATTAATTTCATCGAGTGTCCCCTACTTCTAATACTATTTGAGAGGGTAAATAAACACTTTCTACTTACTCATTCCACGCCACTTATGATTTTATACATTTCTGTCATATTACCCCTATTAGTCTGTCATATTACCCCTCAGTCATCTCTTCTCCATGGATCTGCCCTGGCATCAGCTTATAGTTCTTGGGGGGCAATCCAACAGCCCACACATGCCGACCCCCACGCACGGCCAGAATGCGCGCGCTCATGTGTGTGCATGCATGCTGTGCGTCGGCACGCATGCGCACCTGAGCACACACGTTCTGGCCGGAGCATGGTACCTGCAGGTGGCATACGCGGGCCATTGGATTCCACCCCTTATCTCTTGCTAGTTCTTTTCCTAGTAGTAATGTTTCAGAACTCAATTAACTAGACTTTACATGGCACTTTGTGATTGCCCCCTGTGGCACTCTTGCATTGCAGGGTCCCTTTATGCGGAATGGACGGCTCTTCTAGACGCCCACTCTGCATAAAGGGAGAACGCCTCCCTTTTGACCCTGAAGGCTTCCTTAGGAAGCCTTCGGAGGGGTGGGGTGAGTCACCGGTGGTGTGTGCGTGCGCACGCACAACCGGTGAGAATGTGCGGAACCACTTCAAAGAACTTTGTTTAGAGGGGCAGAAACCTTCAGAAGGTCTCTGCCTCTCTAAACAAGGCTCTTCGAGGTGGCTCTGCACATTCAGTGTGATGCCGAAGGGGCCTGGGTGTTTTTTTTGTTTTTTTAAAGCTGTGGCAGCTGCTGCCACCCGAGGGAGCCCTGGGGGGGCAGGAGGGGCATTGCCTCTCCCGCTCTAGAGGGCCCACCGCCCCTGCTGGGAGACGTAGCTTTGTTAGGCATGGTGGAGGAGGTACGGGGAAGGTACGGAGGAGGTATAGAGGAGATACACTCTCTAAGATTTGGCAAGTCACACAATCATAGAACCAGAAAAATGGCAAGGTTTGCAATTATTAGCAGAGACTCGAGTTGACTGCGTTGCTGCAATTTGCAGTGATTTTTGCAGAATCAGCCAATCCTCGCAGTGCCAGGCTGAAATTGCAGTGACACTGCAGTGGGAGCTGTCTGCAGGATCTTTAAATCCTGGCTCAGGCATAAACTTATCGCCTGACCCCAAGCTAAAACTGCTGCTACAGCTGCTGTCTGTCCGGGAGGTGTGACCATGACCCGAGGGTAAATAGGCCCCTGGGAGATGAATTGTGGGTGGG
>QEPC01006491.1:2905119-2920005 GCA_003113815.1 Sphenodon punctatus | reverse complement strand
GTCTCTCCCCCAGCTCCTGTCTCTCAGATTGTAAGCCCTAGGGGCAGGGACCGTGTCTATTTTATTACTTTGTAAAGTGCCAGGGACACTGCTGGCGCTATATAAATGTTTGTTAATAATAATAATAATAATAATTATTAATAATAGCTGAGTACAAGCACTTCTGGCAGGGGGAGGGGGGAAATAAGTCAGTAAAATCCTGAGTTTACAAGAGTCTACGACAAGCTGGTAAATGACTACGGGTCATTAAAAGGCACTCGGTGCCACTCCTGCAGATTAAAACTTTCTACAAAGCGTTCTTGTATTTCCATCTGTTCTACCCCAAAGTTCCATGATTCTCAGCTTCTGTTTCAGTGCAAGAAGTGTTATTGCTAGCAATATCTAATGTACATACAGCATCTTTCCTCTCTGAAGATGCTCAAATGCCTTCTTTCTGTCTGCTCGAAGCCGTGATGCATTTCCCCACACGGCAATTATGCCGTTGCTTTAGAAGCAGCAGTCCACCCATCCGTACGGGCAAAGCACCCACTGAAGTCTGTGCAGAGCCATAAGCTTGCTGGGGTCACCATCAGATTACACCTAACTCCTAAAATGGGGTCACATAGGTTTAATTTTGGGAACCACTAACTGTAGTCCCTGGTGAAGGCCAGATAGCCTGAGGCAGCAAGAGAATCCCAGAAGAGAAATGATTCAACATGAAACACAGGGTGAACGTTCCCAGGGTTTGTCCGATCCGGACCTGCTCTTCATGGAGTAGCAAGTTCTACCCTGAAGGTGAACAAATATTTGGAGGTAATTTTCTGGTCCGAGAGGGGCTCCAGTTTGGGAAATGTTGGACTAGCTGATCCCTTGAGAAACCTTTCAGCCCGTTACGCCTAGGTTCTTAGGGTGCTTCCATACTTTTAGGAAACACTGCAATAGCCCATCAGGTGTGGGGGTTTCTGCATGGCCTCTAAGCTGTAGAGACGGAGGTGTAGCTAGGGGGGGAATGAGCCCTGTAGACACATGCAGGAGTTCAATCCACACCACCTTGTATTCTGTCTCCCACCTCTTTCCCTGCTGCCAGACACAGCTTCCTCCTGGATCTCATCCCTACTGGGCACAGGGCAGTGCTGATCCACCACTCTCCCCTTCCAGCCTCCCTCTCCCTTCTCCATGCCGGCCCACAGAAGCATGGGGGCAGAGTCAGGGGAGAGGAGACCCTGGTTTGTGGTTGGGCTGGTTTGGGAAACAGCCCTTCCATTTTTGCAGAAGAGTTCTTCAAAAAGAGAATGGGTGTCGAAATTTTGACAGGAATTCTGATTGATCAAAATTTTTGATTGGAATTCTGATGGGCCATTTTGCACCTGTAACAGTGCCACTGCCTACCATGTTGTGTACCGTTGGGCACCATTTTGTGCCTACGTCAAATGACAAAACATTTTTTAATCGTTCCGGAACCATCAAAAATGGAATCTGATTGGGGACAAACTTTCAACCCTTGCTGAAATCCACATATCTGAACGACCGCCTGCCCCATATCCCATTGTAGCCCCTGTGATCGGCCAGGAGCACCTTCCTCTGGGTACCATCTGTAAGCCTTGTTCGTGCAACAAGGGTTTGCAGGGAGACGTTCTTGGTTGCTTCCCTGGTGCTGTGGAACTCCTTTCTCCTGGAGGTTAGGCTGAGCCCAGGCAGGTGCATATTCTGGAGGCGGTATAAGAATTTTTAGTTGAATGTTTGTTTATTTGCGTGACCAAAGGCCATTGCATAAGAAATACGACTTTTTAGTTTGAAAGAACATTCGGCAGGTGGGGATAGGGGGTTGGGGTGGATTTTGATGGCTGGTTTTGGGGTGGGCTTGTGAGGGGAGGTTGGCCGTGGGAAATTGGGGAGATGATATTGGGTAGTTTGGGTGGGGGATTATGGAAGGTGATGAGGGGGTTTTGTGCTTTTTCAATACGAGTTTTCTATATTTATATTTGCCTGTTAGCTGCTCTGAGCCTTTGGGACAGGCAGCATATAAATAAATAAATAAATGATTTGGGGGTGCCCTCCTTCACCTTGCTGCTCCTGCTGGTCCACACAGCAGACCTGAAGCTCAGCTTGCCCGATTCCCTCAGATTTCGACCTGTAGAGGGTGGAGCCAAGCCAGAGAGGGCATGGCAAAGGGACTCCCTGCCCATTTCTGACATTGGCTACGCCCCCTTCATAGCATCACAATGCTCTGCAGAGAGGGAGGAGGAGTCACATCAATCCAGAGAAGTTGGGGCTTCAGAACTCAAAGCTGGTGGGTCAAAACGCAGAAGATTGGTAAATCCTAGCTGGAGGCCTAACCCTGTCAGGAGAGGGTGGCAGGGATGGGGAACAGCTCTTGCTACTCCGAGTACCTGGGCAGGGGAGGACAAAAGGAGGCGCTCCGGGGGCAGGGTGTCTGGGGTCAGTACTTGGGATCCTCCCTTGGCAAAATTACGAAAGTGCCCAAGCTCCATCTTCACGACACAGCAAAATTGCCTTTGTGGGGTGAGGGCGGAAGAACCGCTTCGCCCTGCCTATTTCTGACGTGGCCACATCCCTTTCCGAACATCGTGACGTCATGATGCTCAGAAAAAGGAGTGAGGTCACATCAGAAAGGGGAGGGGCAAAGTGGTCCCAACCCTCGCCTGATGTGACCACACCCCTTTTCAGAGTATTGCTTGGTGGCATCATGATGTCTGGAAGGGGCAGAGCCAGGCAGGAGCCAGGGGGTGAACCTGCCCCCCTTGCATGTCCCTCCTGGCATCCGTGCTGGCATGGCAATTTTCAGCTTTGATTTCCTATTCCACTCTGAACAGCTGCTCTGTAATTCCTTGTCAGATGTCTCTTGGGATGCTTTCACACATTACTGGAGGTTGGGGGTTCGCAATTGCAGTCACAGCTTTATTATTGTGGGGCTGAGTGCCTGTGAGAGTGCACTAATCCCCTTTCGATTTTGGATCATGCCGCTGGAAGTGGAAGCCAGACATGGCCTTTTTTCACATAAGGCTGCAGAACGGTACAGAGTTGTGTCTGGCTGACAGACAAAGAGAAGTCTCACGGCCCCAGCAAGCAAAGATCAACATCTGTGGCTTTAGAAGTATGATTCATTCATGCTTTGAAAAGTTTGAAGAGCCTGGACAATATCTAACTGAATTCTGTTTACAAGGTCATGGAAGAATCATTACGGTGGAGCAACGTGTGCTACTGTCGTTGAGTATAATGGCAGATTGGCCAGATAAAGAAGGGTGGAGGGGGAACGGTGATTAACAACTTTTGAACCATACACGGTATTAAAAAACCAACAAAAAATCCCCCTACATTTTAATCTTTGAGACAGGCTCAGATTTTGTATGCAACTGGTGCACTCCACTCTTCGCTTTTCACTTAAAATCTCAAGGCCGTCTGCCCCTTTTTTTCATAAACCAAATTCAGCAACTGGAACCCCTTCGCAGGCCTAGTTTGTGGTAAAGTCTTTGAAGGCGACCAACACAAATTTAAGGGATAGAGAATTTGCTTATTGAGAGAGGTCGGTCAGTTCTCTTTAATTCTCTGATTTGTCCCCTTCGCCGCAAAAATGGCGGCGAAGGGGATTTGTTCCCCCCCCGCGCCCCCCCGGGAGCAGAAGTATGCCGCAGCGGGTGGATGCCTGCTAGAAGGCTGCCCGCGTCGTTGAGCCCGGCGGTTGCTTGGCAACCGGTTTGTTCGGCACAAAGAAGTGCAGTCACATGGGCTGGGAGGCGGCCCCTTGTAGAAGGGGCTGACCTCCTGCGCTGCGGTGAACGCAGCATTCCGGGTTCAGAAGGCCGAGCAGTCAGCCCCACCCACCTCCCCCTGGGCACTGTGGGATAACTCTGGCTGCCATTAAGGAACCAAGGAGGAATTTTGCCAAGTAGCCTTATTAATAAGGGTCGTTTTTTGCCTCCTTCACACTGTTTGAGTAGGTTTAAATAGGCTGTTCCTTTGTTTCGTTCGGCGTCAGTGGAAAGAGTACTATGTACCTTAATTGAATTGGATGCATTCTGTCGGTTATGATTTGGCTTATTAAATAGGGTAATTTGAGCAAGAAGAATGATGATTCTTATAATTGGACATAATCTGGTACAATTTGATTATACATCAGAAAGCAACTTTGTTGAATTTGGATGAAAGGACAATTGTCGCACTCTGCAGGGGTCCAGTAGAAGGATAATTAGGTAAGGCTCTAGGAAATTTAGAGTCATCTCCTTAAGAGATGGGGAAGTGATAACCAGGCAATGCCGGGCACAGCATGCAGTGGTATCACGTCCCTGGGAGGGGTGTCTTAGCAGGGTGAAGAAGGACAGGCATAGTCCTACACCTTGTGGACGTGGAAACTCCTTACTCTGGCCCAGAACGTGCTTTCCCCCTTTGGCCATGGCCAGCGACCTGTCGAAGGGGTGAAGTTTTTTAGGTTAATAGGCAATGTCACTGGAATCCAGGGCTTTGCCTAAGCTAATACAGTTGATAATTAGCTAGCACACTGGACCCAGATTGCCTGGTGCAATTACCCACCGTCCTGAGATTGGTTAATAAAGAGTGCAGCCTGTTTTATAACCCGTGTACCGTGTCTGCGTCTCATGGGGGGGGGGTGTGTGTGCGTCGACAAACACAGAGTTCTCTTCTTCTCTGTGACACGAGCAAGTGCACCGGTGACCTCTCATGTATCCCTGAATGTATCCCTGTCTCTCCCTCTGATTTTATCCCAACTTTGTCTCCCCTCCCTTATCTCACCTAGATTGTAAACCCCTCAGGGCAGGGACCCTGTTTATAATTAACAATTATAATTGGTATATTGCTCGTGCTACATAAATAGTACAATAATAGTAATTAATAATACACTAATTTCAGGAGCTTGGAGCTCTGTTCCTAACTCCCTCTGTGACACTGGGATATTGTGCTTCAATTACCCATCTATAAAATGTAGTTATATTTACCTTCCACTTTGCGCTCCTAGGATGAAAAGCATATGGAAGGCTGAACAGTTACCCCAAGACAAGAAACCATGCACATTTAGCAGGGAGCAAACTGAGTCTGACCTCCTTCCTTCACTTTATAAACTTCCTGCAACATTCTGGGCCTCTCTGGCAGCTGGAGGACCAAGAACTCTATGACAGTAACCCATCACGACCGGAACAGAAAAAAACCACCTGCTTTGGAATGGATTGGAATATTCTGAATTTGAGAACATCACACTTTGAGGAAGGAAGCACTGTAACCGGGCTCCTGTTTCTACATTGGTCTAAGGTCAAGGGGCATAACAAGGGGAGTAAATAGCAGGGAATGGATTATGATCTGTTGGGTCCTTCTCAGAAGCAACCAAAGGTGACCACTGTCGGAGACAGGATGCTGGGCTTGGTGGGCCATTCTGACCCAATCTGGCACTTATCAGCAGGGTTCTTAGTTTTCTCTTTGTGATGGAAAACCAGAGATTTTGCCCTTTTCCAGAGAATTTAGTAGAAAACATAGAAAGAAAATGTAGCAGAAAATGTACAGGTTTGGGAGGAGGCTGCAGCAAGGACGGAGAGTGGAGCTGAGGGGAAGCAACCTGAAGGCATGTGCTGTGGAGGGGCAGGGCTATGAATTGGGGCAGTCGGGTCTTCCAGACCATGGGAAGAGGGGACGGGATGGACCTAAGTGGGCCCTTAGTGAGTTCCTCAAGTGCCAGCCTCTCTCTCTATGGTCCCCCTTTCTGGTTGGCAGCGTGGTTTGGGACCAGGCTGGGAGGAGGAGGCATTGAGCGCGGGGCAGGGGACCCTTAAACGCACGTTGCTGGGGAGGGGAGGGGCTCTGCATTTGGAAGGGTGTCACAGACCTTTACTTATTTATTTTTTGGACTGTTGGTGGGACAGGTAGCCGCAAAATTGCATAAAAAATGAAAATTACAATAAAACGTGGTGTTCTAACTCATACCTATATATATTGCAGCAAGGGAAAGTCAACTAGCATTTACACTGAGGCTGTATTTTCACCGCCGCCGGCGGCGGGAGGGGCGAGGGAAGATGCGGCAGCCTGGAGGAGCCGGCCGAAGGGAAAAGAGCCGGTGCGAACGGGGATCTGTCGCGGCTTCTCTCACACATGTCAGGGCAGGATTTTGCGCCCTGATATGCGTGAGAGAAACCACGGCAGATTTTCATTCGCACCGGCTGTTTTCCCGTTGGCCGGCTCCTCCAGGCTGCCGCGTCTTCCCTCGCCGCTGCCGCCACCGCCGCCTCAGGTGAGAATACTGCCTGAATCACAGAAAAACAGAGATTTGGTGTTCTTTAATCAGATAATGTATGGGTTTTTTATCAGAGAGTTTCCATTTTTTTGTCGCAGAAAACTAGGAACCCTGCTTATCACCTTATGACAGAATCAAAACTCTAGGGCTTAATTTGTAAAAAACAAACTGCTGGGAACCACACCTGTAACAGAACCCATGCCCAGAACTTGTCAGAGCAGGGAACTGAACCCTATTCTCCAGCTAGCAACCCCAACCACTAGACTAGCCTGCCTCTCTACAGCCAAATACAAAACTGGAGTTCTTGTGATTTAATCTCTATGATGGCCAGTGTCGGGGGTGAGGCACAAAAGTCATTAACGAAAGCCAAATTAACCAGCTACCCCCCCACCCTGTTCCGGCTTTTGTTTTCAACGTGGAGATGGCCAATATCGGCCTTTCTCTGCTCTGTCATATTTGGGGAGGAGGGGGGCACTTCTACTAGGAACATCAGCCCCCCTTTTGAATTTAGTTGCTGCCGGATGAGCCATGGCAGTTCCGCTCCCATAAGTTAAGTTCTGCAAACTCTCCCCAAATCCAGAAACATTCTGAGCTGGGTTTGACCGTTGTGGGCTTCATCTGTCATTTTGAAATGTCCCTCTTAGAAATCTCTCTTCTTGCCAAAGACACAGAAAAGCAGAGTCCAGCTTCAAGCCTTGATATGTTTCTGAACCCCCGGAGAACGACGGGTTGCAAACTCTCCTTGTCGTTCATTACGGCATGAGGTAGCTCACCTCTTTCTCGAGTTCAGCCTCTGCTACCTGTGATAACTTGCAGCAGCGTTCTACTTAGCAACATTCATCACACACACACACCCCCCCTGGGCCCTCGCTGTCTCCACTTGCTACCAATTGCAGATGTTCCCATGGAGATGACTCGTGGGTGGTGCATGGGTTGTTACCTGTTGGGGCTACCAACCCAGTGCTGAAATCCTCCATCGCCCATTGATTGATAACATACTGTAACAGGGCAGAGTCCCTGTGGGACACCGGCCCTTTAAAACAGGTAGCACAGGCTGTTTGCTTGCAGGTGCTACTGGGGCTGCCAGCGCTACACTGGAGACAGGACAGCGCCGGATTGAGTGCGGCTGGGCTTGAGCGTGGCTCTCGCCAGCCCAAGGCTAAGCAACCGTTCTGAGGGAGAGAGCAGGAGTAGGGTTACCATGCCTCCCCGTTAAAAGAGGATGCTTACATGGTGCAAGGAAGCGTGGTCACCTGAGAAAGGGATGGGGCAAAGTGGATCTCCAGCCTCTTGCCACCTGCCCCCCCCAAAAGTAATTTTGCTCCCCCCCCTCGATTGAGAGCCCACTCTTGCAAAATCTGTCTGCTCATCAAATTCCTACAGCGACTGTGTGCAGAGCGGTATTCTCAGTGGTGGCTCCCCTGCAGCTGAATTCCTTTCCTCTGGATATCTGTCAAAGAGGGTGGCCAGATAGGCAAGTTGCAGAGGACGCTTATGAGAAATACAGGTTGCTGGGTTGCATTGGCTCCAGTGCAGCCCTGCAAGCTGTATTTTTCATAAGCGTCCTCTAAAATGTGCCTCTCTGGCCACCCTACTGTCAAAGCGCAATCATTTTCCAGAGGTGATGGTAGGACCTTTGGATCTGGCCAAGCGTTTGCCCAGAGGGGATGAGGTGGTGGTAGGTTTTTTTTAAAAATAGGTTTTCATGTGTTTTTATTCTTATATTTTTCTTTGCTGATACCCGCTAGGATAGGCTAGAATGCAAGTTTAAATAAATAAATAAATAAATACAAAAGATCAAAAGCAAATATTGGTCCATGGTTTTTACAGACTGGGAGGCTATCTCTGCGAGCTGGGATAAAAGAAAAACCAGGTGGATTTTTAAAATAAACAAGCAAAAAGTGGACAGATCATTGCTTCGGCCGGCAAGACCGAGACATCACGGCTATAAAACATACCTGTTTCAGGCACATCAGTACGTCTGCTGACTCCAGCTTAAGCTAGTCACATGCTTGGAATTAAGCACGTGTTTAAGCAGCTTACCAAACGGGGGCCTAAATTTGTAGCGCTGTCAAATACCTGACAGGGCAGCTTAATTGCATAATGCTTCGTGCTAATTATTGTTTTGACAATCATGAGCTGGCAGCCATGGACAAGGTTTTCAAACGTGTACCTGCGGGTATGAGAGAGCCTATCTTTGCTGGCACGGGGGGGGGGGGGAGGGCAGGGTGCGCCAAACTGATTTCATTTACAGGCACACGGTGTTTAACTTATGGCGTGAACAATGAGAACAGAAGTACTGTATGCCTTGATAAAGAGGCCTATCTCCTTCATACTTCCAGAATCGCAGAACTGCCATTTACCAAGTAATACAGCATTGCCAGCTCTTATACCTTGGTTTTTCAGCAGGATACTGCACATCTAGCAGTTAACACAGGCGCAACCGGAACATGGACTTGGGTCCTAATTATGAACCCCTGTGACATGTGGTCCTAAGTGGCTGCAGAGGTACGGTGTGGGTAAGATTGTACGCTCTTGGGCAGGGACTGTGTCTATCTTGTTTTTTGTAAAGCGCCAGGTACATCGCTGGTGCTATATAAATGCTTATAATAATAATAATAATAATAAATTAATAAATACTGGCAGCCCTCCCAAGCAGCTGCGAATGACTGTCCCTTTAAGGGAGTTAGTCATCTCCACAGGCCATGCCTCTCCTGGGGATATAAAAGCAGGAAGCTCCATGACTAAGTCAGTCTGCTTCCAACTGTTCAACAGGGCTACACCCTCTCCAGGACTTATCTAAGTCCTAATCCTGCAGCTACTTAGGGCCAACTGTCATATGGCCCTAACAGCAAGAAGGGACGGGGCTTATCTTGGTGGTATGCCGCTGCTACTGCTGCTGCCGCTGCTGCTGCAGAGGGGCCCCAGCGGGAGCCACCATGGGGTAGGGGGTGTCCAGCAGCCCAAGGGGAACGAACACCATTGTTGCCACTTGGTGGGAGGGGAGGCTGTTGGGAGTTGCCGCAGGCTGCCACTGCTGCTGGAGGAGGCACTGCACTTCAAGAACGATGTCAACAAACTAGAGAAGAGCAATAACAATAATAAAGGGGCTAAAATGCAAATCGTACAAAGAAAGGTTGAAGAAACTGAGTATGTTTAGCTTAGAGAAAAGGTGCCTAAACTGGGACGTGTTGCCATCCTCGGATATATTTAAGAAATGCCATTAAAATATGGAGAGCGTTTGTTGTTCTTCATTGACACTGAGGGCAGAACAAGAAGTAATGGGTTTAAATTACACAAAGCTAGTTTGACAGAGGTGGGTTCGAATTCTCAGTAGAGAGAGCTGAAGGTTTATAACAGTAGGTATCTTAAGAGGCATCCCTTTTGGGACAAAAAAAAAATCCCATTCACTTACTCAGATTATTGTCCCTCCCTTTGGAAACCAGGTTTTATTAGCCGGGATGCTTGCAACATCTAACTTCATGTTTCAAAATATCCTGCAATAGTAGTAATGTATATCAGTTGAAGGCAATGTAAGACCTGTTTATTTATGTCTGACGGGAGACTATCAATCAACCCACAAAGTATAACAGGGCAAGTGCCGCCCCCTCCCCAAACTGGAACTACGGTTGATGATTTAATTGAATTCCTTCCTGCACGGGAGGATAATAGCCATTTTAGCCCTCAGAAGGAAATGTCCCCTGGGGGAGCGGGTTGCCCAGTTCAAACAATTAATCAGAGGCTCTTGCAGATCTCTGAGGCAAGTTCTAGTCAGGTGCAATTATCCGGGATCCAGAATAAGACAGCCACCGAGAGATCCTTTTTCTCTGCAAGAACAAAGAATTGTAGTAAACCACACAGCCCCGTTAACCCAAATAGACGCTTTATTGAGAACAAACTTTGGGATGCAAGGAATGGCGATGACAGGTTAAGATCTAGAACCAAGGAATCCTCCCAAAATATCGTGGGGAAGAAAAATGCCCAGGAAGGGATTCTAGCTTCTAAGGACATAATTGCAATGACTCCTAATGCAAGTTCCATTTTTCAGGCTGGGGGGATCTCATGGGGAAAAAGTGCTCGAGACGGAGGTTTGGCTAGACAATGTGGATAGCTGTTCTCAATTACAACCTCGGCCAGTTGGTGATTAGCCTACTGAAGCCCTGATCAGGTTGGAGGAGGAGGCAAGTCCTGATGCAGCTCAGGAAATGGAGATAGTGACATTTGGCGCTTCTCTGCGTCCTCTGGAAGGAGGGGAACCTCTACAGAAAGGTGTAAATAGCCTCTTGACAGAATTGCAGGATCGGGACGCTAGAGCCATCCTCCTCCCCGAGCTACAGCCCACACCTAGTTGAAGTTTGCGTTAATCTCCCCCCCATTATGCTGCAGACTGTGTTCTTGGAACATTGCTGGGTGGAGATCTAAAGTTTGCGACCCTCAAGTTGCATACTAATAATATTATTTGGATCAAGATAAACAATAGCATGGGGGAACTCTCCAGGGAAATCCCGGTCTCCATAGGTGTAAGACAGGGGTGTACTCTGGCTCCAAGCTTGTTTAACTTCTTCTTAAATGACCTTATTCCCAGAGTTTCTGGGCAGGAATTTTTACCACCACGTCTGGCAGATCAGGCAGTAGGTGCTCTACTTTATGCAGACGATGCGGTAATACTGTCTCAAACAAAAATAGGCCTAGAAAAACAGCTAAAATAAGTACTTGGATTTTGTTCTACGAACAAGTTGCAAATAAATTACGCTAAGACCAAAATTATGGTCTTTGGGAGGGGCAGGAAAATATGGAAGTGGAAAATTGGGAACGAAACTATTGACCAAGTCAAACAGATAATTAAACTATTGACCAAGTCAAGCAGATAATTAAACTATTGACCAAGTCAAGCAGTTTAATTATCTCGGAATTATGCTGGACAAGTCAGGAAAATGGTCAATTCAGGCCAAGCAGGCACTAAATCGCGCAAAGGGTACTGGTTTGGCCATTATTCTTAACTAAGGGAGCGGGAAGTGAGGTAATGGCTCTTAAGGTCCTGGAAGCCAAGGCAGCTGCACAATTATTTTATGGCGCTGCAGGATGGGCCATCCCTGGTACAGGAGGGCTTGACAGGGTTCAATCAGGAAATTGCTCCACCTCCCAGTTGGAATAACTTCGGCAGCCATCAGGGTCGAGATGGGAAGTCTTAGCTGGGATGATAAAGCCTTGAAGCAGGCCCTGTTTCTGTGGCTCCGGGTGGTGGTTTTCCCACAATCTGGCTTGCCAAAGACAACTTCGAGAGCATTTGGCTCAATTCGAGAAGGAATAATATAGTGGACCTGGGTCTGTCTATAGATTATTTACGGGGCAAGGGTCTTAGGGCAGCAAGAAAAGAGATTTCTGGCTGGGTGGATGATATCTCTCGTCAAAAGGACATTGCAAGGATTAGGGCGTCTACAGCATTGGGAGATTATCTAAATTAGATCCCCGATTTCCTGAAACCGGCCAAATACTGGCATTACAACATTCATCCTAATTTTGGAAGGAAACTGCTGCTGGCCCGCCTAAATATGCTCCCCTCCAAGATTTTGAAGGGTCGCATTGAGGGGATATCATTTGGGGAGAGATTATGCCCTTTCGATCTACTGCAAGTGGAATCAGTAGATCACATCTTGTTAGAATGTGGCTTGTATCACAAACTTAGGAAGCAGTTGTTCAATTCTTTTGTAATTAGATATCCCGGGAGGACAAATTCTGAGCTCACCCAAATCCTGTTGTCTGATCAGTCTGCTGAAGTTGCTCAGGCCATGGCGCAGTTTTTGTATAAGGCTTTTGCTATTCGTGAGCGTTTCTTGAACTTTCAATCATATGATGAGCAAGGTCAGGCAGCTGCAAATATGCGTTAGTTACCATTACTCAGAACCACCGCTAGGACATGATAATGTTGTTTGGTTGGATTTTGGTCCATACCAATTATATTTGATTATTGCGGTTTATTATAGTTGGTCTGATGGAGGCAATGGCAAATCAGTCAGACTTGGTTATGTATGTTTTAGAAACCAATAAATTCATTCATTCACAAATATCCTGCAATAGTATGTATATCAACTGAAGGCAATGTAAGACCTATTTATTTGGCCAGACGTTTAGCAAGTAGGTGGGGATAGGCTCCAGGGAGTTGCTTTTTAACAAGTTTTATATTTTAATGGATTTTTTCTTTTAAATTATATTTTAAAGGGATTTGTTTTATGTTTTCTATGTTGTTATCCAGCTACAGCCTTTGGGAAAGGGAGGGTTAGAAATCTCGATACATAAATGCGGGTACAGGTTACTGTGAGAGCACATTACACCAGTGCTCTGAGCTCCGTACTGGCTGCCATAGTCTTCTGGGCCTGATTCAAGGTATTGGTGCTTACCTATATGGCCTGGGCCCCACCTATCTGTGGGACCGCCTCACTCCCCGGCTTCTGGATCAACCCCTGTGGTTGGCCGGGGGCGCCTTTCTCAAAGTCCCCTGAGTGGCTTGGGGGGGGGAGGGGGAACTATGGAGAGGGCGTTCTCGGTGACCGCATTTAGGCTGTGGAACTCCCTGCCAGTGGAGGCCTGGGTGACCCCAGATCTCCCCTCCTTTTGCCGACAATGTAAGCCTGTTCTGCCTGGGGCGGGGGGACTTTTGTTTAATTTTTAATAATTGTATTGTTTGATGTTTATATATATATATATTTGTATTTATTATATTTATATTGTATTTTTATCTTTTGTATTTGTTAACTGCCTTTAGCAGCAGGGGTGGGGTAAATTTTTTTATTTTTATTTATTTATTTATTTACTAAATTTATACCTCGCCCCTCCTGAATACAGCTCGGGGCGGCTTCCAACAATAAAAAATACATATACAAACAAATATTAAAATATTAAACAAATCAAAACAATTTAAATGTTTTAAAACAGGGCCCCGGGATACAATTTAACATAAAAACAATAAACAGGGTAGGGGAGATAACAAACCCTAACCCACCCACCCCAAAGGCCTGGGCAAACAGCCAGGTTTTACAACACCCCCGGAATGTCAACAGGCTTGGGGCCAGGCGAGCTTCCCCCGGAAGGGAGTTCCAAGGGCGCGGCCCGGCCACCGAGAATACCCTCTCCATTTTAAAATAAATAAATAATAAATAAAATAAAACAAAGATTTTGGGCACAGTCTAGCTCCTTTTTAAACTCGCTGGTTCAGCTCTCATTGATTTCAACGGGAGCGGGATTGCACTCTTTGTGTTTGATCAGGCGGTCAAATACTTTCCAAACTCAATGCTGGAAACGGCATGTTTCATCACTTTGCAGTTGTCTAAAACGTCTTTCAAACTCAGCCTGGCAGAGACAGCTCTTTATAAACCCAGCGTACGTATAGTTAAAAAAGCAAGACATTTCTGAACAAAGATTTGGCTATGAGCGATGCTGCTGTTTCCCCGTCTTTCCTTGCCCGGTTCTGCTGTTATTCCCCTGGAGCCGGTCACACCCAAGTACTAAGTAAGAATGAATCATTGAGTGACAACACCGTTCAGGTTTGCTGGTGAGTTATTGCAATGTTACTGGAGCTCGGCACGTGTTTTGTGGAAAACATCAGACTCCTACTGCCTGCGAACAGCAAATGTGCTTTGTGAGTGGATTCTAGTGGAGCTGTCACAGGGTGGGCCCATGATCTTTCCAGGCACCGTCAGGGAAGGGCAAGGAAGCCTAATCCAACTTCTGCGCCAGGCTCCATTTCCAGCCTAGCTACACCCCTGGTGAGACCCCCTGCTTGGGCCACAACTTTAGGCCCGAGTCTGACCCGAAGCCAAGTGGAACCCAATACGCCCAGGCTCTTATGTAGGCTGGTAGCCCCCGCCCCTGAAATGACATCACAGTGCTCTGTGGAGGCGGAGCTATGTCAGAAAAGGGGGCAGGGCTAATGCATTCCCTCGTTCCTTTCTCTGACATAGCCCCACCCACCCCACAGAGCACCCTAACATCATGATGCTCTGAGGCCGTGGGGGCTTCCTGCTTCTCGGTGACAGCATTTAGGCTGTGGAACTCCCTGCCAGTGGAGGCCTGGGTGACCTGGCTTGGGCCAGGAGTATGTCACCCTAACCTGAGCCTAACAGTTTCAGTCCGTTCCTACTAGCTCTGGGTCAGGTCACAGGGCTCTCCCGAACCCTGTACTTTGTCTCTCTCTCATCCACACTGTATCCTGTCTTGCTTTACAGAATTTATTAAGAAACAGCAGAGGGGATGAGAAAGCAAAAGGTTATAGCCACAGAAGAAGAAGAAAAAAGCTCTTTCTTTCTTTTATTAATTAATTATTATTATTATTATTATTATTATTTTATTATAGGCATTTATACAGCGCCAGCGATGTACCTGGTGCTTTACAAAGAATAAGATAGACACGGTCCTTGCCCGAGAGCTTACAATCTAAAGACAGGGGGAGGGGAGACAGGGAAGGGGGAACAGAGGGAGAGACAAGGGATGCGACATTCATGAGGATGCGAGAGCTCAGGTGCACGTTCTTGGCTTGGTTACAGTAAATTGGGAGTTTGCAGATAACAGGTGGGGGATAATCCTGGGTGGGGATGATTAGCAGGCGTTAGGAAGGGCGGAGCGGAAGAGGTGGGTTTTGAGGAGGGACTTGAAGGTGT
>QEPC01006491.1:2890742-2901518 GCA_003113815.1 Sphenodon punctatus | reverse complement strand
AGTTATCTTGTTCGGTACTGGCAAGGGAGGGCACATCCCTGTCGGTACCCGTTGTTAATAAGGCGTTAAATCTAGCATACTGGACCCAGATTGCTTGGGCAATACCCACCGGCCTTGATGAGGATTGGAAATAAAGAGTGTGGCCATTTTGAAAACCAAAATACTGTTTCTGTGTCTCATTGGGGGGGGTGCGCCGGCAACAGGGGCCATTGTGAGGGCCCCAGAAAGAGTGAGGCCCGGGGCATGCATCCCAGGTTACCCTGTGGTAAGGCAGGTGTGGTGTCGAAAACTGGTATTTATATTTTTAAAAAGTGGTACGGACAGACCTTTTCAACATGCTAGGCTGTTGGGAAATGGTCAGCCTGACGTTTCCCTCCACCGCATGACTAAATTTTGACAGTCTAATGCTAGATAACTTTAATGATTGATAGTCCATCTGGACACAGCCATGCTGTTAGTCAGGAATTAGAGTCTCTGGAATGAATTTCAGTCCCGTGGCGCTTTTCGTCCGTGCTCAGCGCACTGATTTCTGGGATTGAAGAAAATCTGATGAAACTGGAAAATGGAAACTCATCCCTTTGTTCTGCGGGTATTTAAACTTGGCGCTCTGCAATGCATTGCAGAATGATGACGGAGGTAATACGATCACCCCACAGTCATATACTCCTACATACCATAGAGCAAGAAATGCCTAGAGAGGATGTCGGGTCTTTACAAAGGACTCTGGCTGTAATCTAGGATTAGTTGCCTAATCCGTGATAGTCGTTCAGACAGACGTTATCGAGGATTAATTTAACACCTGGATATCATAAACCCTAGCAAGCTAGAGTTTATAAAATAGGATGTTTTTCCTAATCCTAGATAATAATCTCTAATTTGTGGCGTTCAGACTGACATTTAACATAGTAATTAAAGCTTTTATTCCTATTTAAATATCCATCTCAAACCGCCCTGAGTTTCCTTTGATTTAATTCTCATTAGACAGCGAATTGTGTCTAGTTTTAAACATTGGGTATTTTCAGATGTTACGGGATCACGGTGAACCCCACTAAACCACAATGAACACGGTGGGGGGACTGTGATCCCCGTAACGTCTGATTGATCCCTGCCGGATGTTCATCACCGTGAACACCCGGCCATTCCGGCCCTGCAGCCGCAGACCCGGAATCATGGTTAGACTGACCACGATCAGGAAAGGGCCAAAAGTAATGTCCGTTACCTTGACCCATTACTGATCGTGGTCCCGGCCACCGTTAGTGGTCAGGTGCAGCGACCTCATTGGCTGCTGCACCCGCCTGTCTCCCTGAGGGCGGGTGGTTGTGGGAGCGCAGGGGGCTGGGCTGTGAGGCTGCATGGCACTCCATGAGGCCCTCCCTTTCTCCACCCCCTCCCTGATTTCCAGTAGTGATACGGCCAGTGCGTCTGAAGAACG
This sequence comes from Sphenodon punctatus, assembly GCA_003113815.1. Classification (NCBI taxonomy): domain Eukaryota; kingdom Metazoa; phylum Chordata; class Lepidosauria; order Sphenodontia; family Sphenodontidae; genus Sphenodon; species Sphenodon punctatus. The sequence continues at coordinate 2,900,086 of QEPC01006491.1, read as the reverse complement.
GCCGGCCTCATAATAGACCGGGTTTGGGGAACGAGCCCGGTCCAGAATTCAGCGTGGCGGGCTCAAAGGCCCATCACATCTGAAAATACCCACTGTAGGAGAATCTCTCAGTGCTGCTACGATGGGTGTACTAAACCTCCCCCACCCCCCAACAGATGAATAAATGTCAGGACAAAGAGCACCAGGGAAAGAGCCATTGCACTGTGTTTGATAGGGGTGTTTTTAGATGGACCCAGGGGTGGCCACCCTCTGGTCGGCTCTGGGACGCCCGCCGCCGGGTCTGGTCCGACAGCGGCGGGTTTAAATGGAGCCTGCCGCAGATTGCGGACCCTCCTCCCCCGCACCATAGAGCTCCGGGCAGATTGCCAGCCACTCTAGGCTGCTGCCCGCAGCTCTATGGCGGTTGAAGGGGCAACCAGCAGCCGGGAGCAGAACTGCAACGGTCCTCCCACCCTTCAGACAGATCGCTGCTCTGTCCTTGGCCGGTGCTCTGGGTCTGGGCAGCCCGCTCTGCTTACGGTACTCTGGGATGTTCTGGAGCACCACGAGCGGAGCTGGTCCCCCTGCTCTGCTCTCGCTCCACCTCACCCGAGGGTGGCTTGGCTTTACACGGACGGGTCACCTGGCGATGAGGTGGAGCCAGGAGCGCGGCAGATGCCCGTCTAAAGACAGCGAGTGTCTCCTGCAGGCTTTACCATTTTGATCATTGCTTACGACTTCAAAGCAGCCAATTTCCCAGACCTTGGGCATCTTTAAAACCAGCCCTTCCAGCCAACGACTCACAAAGACACCAAATTCCCCATCATTCTGTGTTTTCCTCAAACAAAGAATGCTTTAAAAAAAAAAAAAACTTTTGAAGTTTTATGAACAACACACGCCTTTGCTATAGCCTCAGGTAAAGACCTTTTTTGGTTGGAACAGGGCGTGGATTTAAAAAACCTGCTGGCTGCTGACATCATAGTTCTGTGCAAAGCATTGAATGTCTACACTGTGCTTCTGACAAAGGATGTAGCGGAACCAGTATAGGGTGATTTTATAGTGTGGCCAAGGCTTTAGAGATGGGGGGGCGGGGGATAAGACAGCAAGAGAATGTGAGTTATACATCATCAAAAGAACCTTCTATACCAGAGCAGATGGTCTCATGAAATCTAACTCCATCCTCCCCTTGCAAATCCCTTAAAGCACTTAGATCAGGGGAGGGGAACCTCCACTCTCCCCCCCGCCCCCAGCTTTGAAAATGAATACAAGCTTCCAGGGCTGCATAGAAGTCGGGGCTTGCAGGGTGCCCCCAGAAAGAGGAGGGTCCGGATCATGGATCTGTGCCTTGGGGCTGCATGCCCTGATGTCTGCTTGCTCCGTTTTTCAGTGTTAGGGGGTCAGGGAGGAACTGGATCCAGGGGTCAGATCCAGGAACTGGAAAGGGATGGGGTGCATGGGACCCATTTGGGTTCCCTCCTTTTGATTTAGGTGAGTATTATATAGGGTGGCCGTGCCTCCCCTTTAAAAGAGGACGCTTATGGATCCAGGGGCCAAATCCAGAAACTGGAAAGGGGCCAAATAAAAACAAGCTTGGGACCAGTTTTGGCTCCTGGGCCTGAGGTTCCTCCCCACCCCTGGTATCGGGTCTCCTTCCTCAAGGACTAGGTAACCCTGGAGATCCCTTCCAATTCTCCAGTTCTATCAGTCTATGATCGCCTGTGCCTTCTTAACTTTATGAATGTCTCCTTGTTGCCCCCTAGGTTCTCTCCTCCCTTGTCTTTCTTAGATTGCAAGCCTCTGGGGGAAGGGCCCCGTCTGTTGATTGTACAGTACCAGGTACGTTGCTGGAATGGTATAAATAAATAAATAAATAAATAAAATAATAGTATTCTTACATCTGTTTTTAGAGTTGCTTTAAGTCTTTACCTTTTCCTAAAGCAAAGCATCAGCATTGGTTTTTAGTTTCTTATTGTCTGTTTATTTTATTTAATTGTATTTATTTATTTAATTGTATTTATTTATTTATTTATTTATTTAATATTCTTGATATCCTGCCTTTCCTGCTTCAGGCAGCTTAGGGCCGCTCACAATCTCAAATGATACTAGCATTTCCCCTGAGGGAAAAAGCAATGGGTGTAAATTACAGGAAGGTGGTATAATAGCTAAGTGTGCAGTACTTGGATCGGGAGGTAGTGGGGACCCTGATTCAAGTTTTGCCTTAACGAGAAACTCACTCGGTGACCTTGGCCAGTCACAATATTCTCTCAGCCTAACCTACCTCACGGGGTTGTTGTGAGGATTAAAAACTGTTCGTTTGTTATATGTGAAGCGCTCTGAGTGCCATGTCAGGGGGGCACTATATAAAAATAAAGATTATTATTAAATGTCAGGAAAATACTTCCTGTTAGAACAGTTCAACAAGCTACCTAGAGAGGCTGTGAGGAATCTCCTTCCCCGGAGACAGAGATTTTAAAACATTGTCCTGGGCTGTGAATTAAAATACAAAAGCTACGTGCCTCATGTGCAAGCCAACGCCTACTAAATAAATGTTACACAAGACTGTCATGGGTGTCAATCTATGCAGCTTGGGTGACTAGTTTGGGCAAAAGGAGGGCTAGTTGAGTTTAAACTCCCTAAAAAGCTTGAATGTCCCCTCAGAATGGTTTTTAGGCAGTTCCTTGCTCAGGACAGAAACGCCGGCGGTCTCCCCCCTGTCTTTTCTTTTTAAAATCGTGTAAAGGCTTCAAATGCTTTCGTAATTTCTGGCACGGTGCCTGGCCACACCAGGGAAAACCACAAAAACACACACATACAGAAACATACAGTCTTCAGCAACTCCTTGCTCCAATGTAACACACCTGGGTAGTCTAAGGTACTGCAGCAATCCAATTAGGAAGTCCATTTTAATATGCCCTGTTATATTAGGGCCACTTTCAGACACACACACCTCCGGTGCATATTCTGGCTGCGGGTGGGAACGTGCAGCCAGGATATGCGCTGGGATCGGCCAGTCTGAAAGCCACACACACCCCCGGCACATATTCTGGCTGTGCATTCCCCCCCACCCCCCGCAGCCAGAATATGTGTGTGTGTGGGGGGTGGGGGGTGGATGGGTTGTCTGAAAGTGGCCTTAGTCTCTCTCATTGGCAGTCATGATGCCTCCCGGCTACAGTAAACTAATTTTATTTCTTTTACAGTTCTCTTACAAAAATGAAGTGTATCCTAAAACTGGTATAGAAGTGATTGGCTAAACGGTTGGACTTGGGCCTGAGAAGCCAGGATTCAAATCCTGTCTTAGGGTGTTTTCATAAGTGACAGCACCTACTGCCGCCAGGCGCTAATCCTGCCCAGGGGGAAGGCCCTCCTCCCGGGCAGGGTTTGTCCCAGCCGCTGAACAAATATGACGTTGGTTGGACCCGGGGTGGGGAGAGGGCAGGGCGACATGTGGTCATGGGTCCGCACGGCCCCCAGACAGCGTTTGTCCCAGCTGCTGAACAAATATGACGTTGGTTGGACCCGGGGTGGGGAGAGGGCAGGGCGACATGTGGTCATGGGTCCGCACGGCCCCGGCCCCTGCGCTGCTGAGCGCAGCCCGCCCTTCTCCCTGGCGGGCGGCCAATGAGGCCACCATGGCTGCCCAAAAGAGGAGCATGTTTGGACTGCGGTAAGTCAGAGTGGGCCATCAAATGTGGCGGTCCGCTCTACCCTGGTCTGGAGTCTGGTTGCATGGGCCGTAGCGGTGCTTAGCCTGGGTTGTTCCTCAGTGATAGTCCTGAGACTAAGCACCTCCATGGCCCATGCAACCCTGCGGTAACATTTGGTGGATGTTTTTAGATGTGATGGCCCCATGAGTGTCCACGTGGTTCAAAGTGTGGACACCCGTGGTACCATCTCATTTGAAAACACCTTCAGCCATGAACTCACAGTGTGACCTTGGGAAAGTCACTCTCTCTCAACCTCAGATCCCCATCGGTAAAATTATTATTGATAGAGCACGAGGAACAGGGCTGGGGCTAAACAGTTGTGAGAAAAGACAGGACCTTGCTCCGAGGGGCTTACAAGTTAAAACGGACAAGAGAGGGGGTGACAAAGGGAAGGGGGAATATAGGGAGAGACAGGGAGACATTCATGATGTTCATAAAATAGGAATAGAAAAGGCCTGGACCTCAAATAGCGCCTGGGCCTCAAAGGGCCGCCTCACTCCCCATGTGCCCGTGCGACCCTTGATATCGTCCGTGGGAGCCTTTTTGGAGGTTCCCCGGGCGAGGCGGGCAGCCATCAATGTTGGATCTTTTTCGGTGGCCGCCCCTGTGCTGTGGAATTCGCTCCCAGAGGAGACTTGGTTGGCCCCCACTCTCCTGTCATTTCGCCGTTTATGTAAGACCTGGCTGTTCCGCCAGGTCTTTGGCGAGGGGGCGGGGTAGGGGGTTAGGGTCTTTCCTCCCACCCCCCCGTATTGTGTATTTTTAATGGTTTTAATTTGTTTTATTGTTTTCCTTTTTTTTTATACTGTTGTTCGCCGCCCTGGACTGCCCTGTGGGCAGGAGGGGCGGGATATAAATTTTACATAAATAAATAAATAAATAAATAAATAAGATAAGATATCTGAAAGACTGCCTCATCCCTCAAGTCCCATCGCGGCCTCTTGCCGTATATACCTCTTGCAGGTACCATCTGCCCGCCAGGTTTCTATGACGAGGGCACGCAGAGAGAGTGGCCACCTCACAATTACGTAGCAACCTTCCTTTGGAGGTTCGTCTAAAGCAAGGGCGCTCAACTTGATTCGTGCTGACGGGCGTAAAATTTGGTTTCGGCACAACCCTGGGCCGCATGTGGCCACGCCCCCAATTTGCATGACCTCACCCCCAATTTGAGTAACCCCACCCCCTGGCAGTGAGGAACTGGGACTGGAGATCCGGGTGGCAGACGTGGCAGCGAGGGGCTCAGGTGCAGACATCGGCGGCAGCAGGAAGCGGGAGCCAGGAAGGAGGGATCCGGCCAGCGCTTTTAATACACTTGCTGCACGGAGGGAGGGTTTTGCGCCGGTGCGGTGGCTCGAGGAAAGGCGATTGCCAGAGCTGGAGGAGGCATGGCGGGCCGCAGGAAAGGCCCTTGTGGGTCTCATGCAGCCCTCGGGCCATACTTTGTGCAGCGTGGCTCTAAAGCCTGAGCCTGCTCATATTCCAGAGATGATGTAAAACCTTTCTGTTTGGCCAGATGTTTGGCAAGGGGGGACAGGGTTGGAGAGTTGTGGGCTGGGGTTAGGGTGGGGTTTACTTGATTTTACTCAGTCTTCTTTGCTGTATTTTAATATGCTAAGGGATATGGGGGCTTTATTGGGGTTATTTGAGAATATCTTTTTGTGTTTTGTAACCTGCCCTAAACCTTAGGGGAAGGCTGGCTAAGAATATTAATTAATTAAACAAAAACGATGACCTACCTCACCAGGTTGTTGTGAAGGTGAACTAGATAAGGATGGCAAAGAACTCTGAACACTGAGAGTGCTGTAAAAGAAAGCTCCCAGAAAACTTCAGACTCCAAATAAAGAGGCTGAAATTCTTCTCTCACATCTTTTTAATACTTGTTAGTCTCCAGTATCTGTTTAATGCCGTTGCTACTTAGATATGCCCCTGTGCCAACAGAATTTGCAACATTGGGTTAGTCAGGTTCAGCCCAGGTAGGCATACACTTGTGCGACCCTGTGAATCCGGCCCCACTTGCATGGTTATAAACAAGCCTGAACGCTTTTAAAAAGGAGCAAATATTATACAGCCAGGCAAAAACACAGCCCCAGGCCCGTGCTGTCATGGGAAGAACTTGGGAAACTTTGGCATGGCTGGGCGCATAAAACCATTCTCCACCTTATGGCCCCGGGGTGTAGAAAATATGCCGCGTGTGCAATGCGCTTTATGCGTCAGGATAAATCATATTGTGCGGTTCCAGGAACAGCCACTGATCTCAGAAAATGAGGAAATCTGGGTGTTGATTGGGGCTGGCTGCTTGGCGTAATGAGTAACATCAGCATCACCCGGAGGGCTGGCTTTATGATTTGTGGGGCCCCTGGTGGCCCCTCCCCCTTGGGGGCAACCTGTGCGGTGCCCTAAATAGAGTCATGTTTGGGCCCCACTGAGATGGGGTAGTGCCCCCACAACCTGTCCTGGTGAAAATACAGACCACTGTGGGTCCCTCAGAAAGATCAGGGCCCAGGGTGGGAGCCCCCCAGGTTGCCCTGTGGTAAGGTTGTCTCTGATCACTCATCAACAGAGGCTGGTGTGCTTGGTTCCAGATGAAATGATTACTCTCGGGGAGTCCTGTGTATTTGGCAATTTTGATTTGACTTAGAGCTGAAACAGGTAGCAGATTTGCTACACGCGAGTTAATACCCACATTTTTTAGTATATACTTGACAGGCTACTTGATTACCGATTAGGTATGTGGAAACTCAAAAAATCAGTAACTTCTGGTACCATTTTTTCAAGTTTCTGATTACCAATCGGTATATCGGGATGGAAAACAAACTAACAAAAAGACGGTAAGTTGAAAAATCGGGACATTCCAGGATCGGAAGTCGACTTTTCAGGATCTAAATGCAAAAAAATAGGCATCAAAAGTAAAACAATATGTTTGGAAATCGAAAAATCAGTACCAGAAGTCAACATTCTGGGACGATGCGTACCCAAATTGGGTCAAAATGTTGTCAGGTCAGTTTGGGTACTGGAAATGTACAGGTATAATGCCTGTTTTTGCAGGTACTAATTTAAGCTGTAAGTTGGATCCAAGGACATGGATATCTCAGAATGGTTATTTTGGTTCAGCCATTTTGGTATTTCCATTACTTTAGTCCGACACTCTTGCCCCATATGCAACAGCCAAATCAAAGTAACCAAACTGATTGAAATAACTAAAATAAACAAAAATTAACTGAATACACAGATATTTGGGCTAAATGTGGGGGTCGGGGGAGCAATTCAATTTGGGGAGGGGCTAAGCCATGGGAAATGTTCTCAGTTAGGAGTCTGCACCTCAACATTTGGAAGACCAGGAAACAGCTGATATTGGCCATGTCAGGGTTGGGAATGAAAGCCAGAAAAACCCTGGCTGGTTTATTTGGCTTTTATTAATGACTTTCCTACTCCACTCACAAGAACTCTTGATTTGTATCCAGCAGCAGAGAGGCAGGCTAGTCCAGTGGTTGGGTTGGGTTGCTAGCTGGAAAATATGTTCATTTCCCTGCTCTGACAAGCTCTGGGATGGGGGGGCGTGGCTTCTGGAGCAGGGGTGTGGCTTCTGGAGCAGGCTTAGGCCATGGCAATTCATTTTATTTTATTTTACAAATTAAGTACTGCAGATATGCATATATCTGTTTCTGTTACAGATACCATTTGGATAGACATCGGAAATGGTGAATAATAGGTGCAAAGGCAAATACAACAGTAACACTTTGTTTCAGCTCCGGTTTTCGATTTCTGCCTCTCTCCTGCCCCCCAGTAAGACTCCAGCTGCTTTCTTAGAGTGCAGTTGTGCAAACATCCAAGCCAATGGGTGTAAATAAACAGACGTGAAGGCTGCCTGCCCTCGGAGCTGCTCCGGGGTGCACCCCCACGCCTGCCTGCTCCCAGCCCTGCCTGGGCCTGCTTTAGACAGACCCCCTGGGTTCCCCAGCGCGCCATCCACCCACATGGTGCCCCCCACACCACAGAATTGCAGACAATCGCCTGACACACTAGACTGATGCCCCCAGCTGTATGGTGCTGTCGGGGGCAATGGCCAGCCTGGCGCAGAGCTGAAACATGGGATTTGCCCCGCAGACAGACAGCAGCTCTGCAGTGGATTAAAAACATGGGACTCAAAAATGTAGCGGCGCGCTGGGATGTTCCAAAGCCCCAGCTTTGGGGCTGTCTGCTCCACTTGCAGATCTGGCGTGAGCGCTTTTCAATGGACCAGCCAACCTGGGAGTGTAGCAGGCCGGCGTGGGCAGAACCGGGGCCTGCCGTCAGTTTTAAACCACCCAACGACTCCGCTTGGATCGAGGGTGAGGATCGTACCTTCACAGCAGTAGGGATGAAGTCCAAAGGGCCATTAATTCTTGTTATGTATAATACTGATTAACTATTAATTGAATACTATTATAGCCTTAATATTATTCATAATCATTATACAATGAATATTAATACTGATATAATTATTATAAAGGACCTGAAATGCATGTGGTACGAAACAGTTGGGAATACAGGTCTCTGCCTCAAGGGGGTTACAATCTAGGGTGGGCTAACGGGCCCAGGGAGAGACAGGGATACATTCAAGAGCTGCTGGTGTATGGGTTTGCCTGAGCTACCATACTGGGGAAGGGGGGGTTCTGGAGGATGAGATGGTCTAAGGAGAAGCAGAATTGAGCAATTAATGGGGTGAGATAATATAGTTTTCCTTAGACCTCCCACACAATTGCTATCATCCAGAGAAGATGCTCTAGCTGCCTGCCCAACCAGGTAATCCCCATGTTATACTGGTGCATTTGATTTTTCTTCCCCAGAACTCTGCAGAATTTGCTGTGATTTCTAAAGGCAAAGAAAAAGAATCCCACAGAGGACCTCTTAACTTTCTCCTTTTTAAATCTCCCTTATTTTCTGCCCGCCCGAGTCTGAATCCTTTCTCCTCCAGCTCATTTTTGTGTCTCGCCCTCCCAGAGGCAAGGTTTTATTTTATTGTGCTTTTTCCCTCGCCAGGCGCCCGCCCGCACTGTGATTCCTCTCGCTGGTTAGAAGGGAGCAGACTGTCTCTTTGCTTCACGCGCCCGCCCGCCCTCATATTACAGACAGGGGGCGGGGGAGGACAGCCTCCAAAGGAATCTCTTCCTTTCGCGGGCCCGCCCGTTCCGTTTTTCGCCCCGCCTTCTCTGAGCGGGAGATTTGGATCAATTTTCACCCGACCGAACAGCTTTGGGGGAATCAGAGCTGGGCAGCTCTCAGAGGAGGTAGAAGCGTGGGGGGGGTGTTGCGCCCCAGGACTGGGATTGCTTAGTGGGGGGGCTGCCCTTGTGTTAAGGGGGGGCTGCCCCCCAGGACTGGAATTGCTTAGTGGGGAGGCTGCCCCAGTGTTAATGGGGGGGCTGCCCCACTGTTAAGGGGGGGCTGCCCCCCAGGACTGCGATCACTTAGTGGGGGGGGTGCCCCACTGTTAAGGGGGGCTGCCCCCCAGGACTGGGATTGCTTAGTGGGGGGGCTGCCCCCCAGGACTGGGATCACTTAGTGTGGGGGCTGCCCCACTGTTAAGGGGCGGCTACCCCGCAGACTGGGATTGCTTAGTGGGGGGGCTGCCCCCCAGGACTGGGATCACTTAGTAGGGGGGCTGCCCCCCAGGACTGGGAT
>QEPC01006491.1:2841527-2856653 GCA_003113815.1 Sphenodon punctatus | reverse complement strand
GGGATGGGAGAAGGGAAGGAGGCCTAGGACAGGAGAACGGGATGGGAGAAGGGAAGGAGGCCTAGGACAGAAGAACGGGGGACGGGAGCAGGGAAGGGGGCCTAGGACAGGAGAACGGGGGACGGGAGCAGGGAAGGAGGCCTAGGACAGGAGAACAGGGGATGGGAGCAGGGAAGGAGGCCTAGGACAGAAGAACGGGAGACAGGAGCTGGATGATAACATTAAGCACAATTTTCATAATCGGATGGATCTATAGGGCAGTTGGCGTGCGAGGCACAGTCGTATGGCATCCCCATTGTGGTGTAGCTGCAGCAGATCATGCTGATGCTGCTAACGCAAGAACAATTTCACCACCACCGACAGTTGCCGCGCACCAGCAAACTCCGGCTATTAGCCAGCCGGCACCGTGCCCTGACAACACCATCATGGCAACCGGATGCCGATGGCCTGCTTAGAGCGGGAGGGGATGCTTGACCCAAATACCTGGGCAGCGAGACGTCTCTGCAGCTCCAGCTTAGCCAACATCTCTGCTTTGGCTCTCTGCTCCGGCGTCAGGTACTTTTCAGCTTTGACCTGTGGAGAGAAGGAGGCCGCAGTCATGTTTCCTATCGATGGGTTCTCTCTCAGAACTTGCACAGGGTCTCCTGATAAGTCCCACCCCACCCCATTTCCAGCCTCCACCCCAATTTCTTTGCACTCCATGGCCCAGAATTGCTGCAGAGATGACCATTTCCCTTCCCCTCCCCCCTTGTGAAACAAGAAATGAGAGACTTTCCCTCCAAGTCGCTAGTCTAAATCCATTGTGAGACAACAGCAAAAAATTGGGAGTATGCGAGAGAAATCCCCGGTGGCCTGAGAGCTGCTCCTCAGCTGCCATCCTGACTGGCTGTTTCAGCCCGGGTCTCGAGGACTGAAAGAGCAGAGAGCCCAAGGATGCAATCCTGACTCCATTGGAGTTAATGGCTCACCTCCCATTGACTTTAGCGGCGTGAATGGAATGGTTATGGAACTCAAGGGTCATGTAGCACAATCCTCTGCTTGGACGCAGCGTGACGGCAGCTACAACGTCCCTGACAGATGACCGTCCAGCTTAAGAGTGACGGAGAACCTACCACCTCCCTAAACAGCTTGTTCCAGGGCCACACGGCTGTTACCGTGAGGAAGTTTTTCCTCATATTTAAGTGAAATATACCTCCTTGCAATTTGAGCCCATTGTTTCTAGACCTGCCCTCTGTAGCCAGGCACAACCATTCCCTGCTACCTTCTCACTGACAGCCCTCGAGAGATTTGAAGACGGCTATCGTGACCGTGTCTCTCACATCTTCTCTTTGCTAGGCTAAACATACCCAGGTCCTTCAACTTTTCCTCATAAGACTTGCTTTCCAGACCCTTGATTGTGTTTGTTGTCGTCCTCTGAACCCGCTCCAGTTTGTCAATGTCCTTTTAAAAATGAGGTGCCCCAAATTAGACACAATACTCCAGGTGACGTCTGACCAGTGCTGAATAAAGTGGAACTATTTACTTCTGCTGACTTGGAGACGACGCTTCTGTTAATGCAGCCTAAAACTGCATTAGCCTTTTTTGCAGCTGCATCGCCCTGCTGACTCATGTTCAGCTTGTGGTCCACCAGAATCCCGCTAGATCCTTTTTACGTGTGCTGCTGCCAAGCCAGGCATCCCCTCCTATACTTGTACACCTGGTACATCTTATACACCTATCCCGTAAACCTCTGTCTTCTCTAGGGCATGTTGATTTGCAGTGCGATCCTTCTGCAGGATTGCAAGTGCCCTGGCAGTTCACAACAGTGCAGTTCACGTGCATGTTTTGCCATCACAGGACGGTGCCCTGTGCACGTGCATTCTGCAATGCTGATGTCCACATTGTGCCATACCTGCCCTACAGATAATCAGAAGGCTTCACTTTCTAAGATGCTAGGGCAGCACATTTAATTAATTATTATTATTATTATTAATTATTTATTTATTTATTACACTTTTACCCCACCCCTCTTGCTAAGCGACTCGGGGTGGCTCACAATATCAAAACCAAAGCAATATAAATAATTAAAAAAATACAAATCAAACAATAGAAACATTATAATATACTGGGACCAGACCCTGAGAAAAGTTGTTTCTGAACTCTTTTTTGAAGGCCTATCTTCTGGCCTTCCAACAACTCCCCTCAAAACAATCAGCAGACTCCTTATCTCCCAGGATCCCACTGTCCAAACAAGAACAAGACCCTGCCAGACCAACGGGCACAGAATAAGCCAACTCATCTTCACCACACATGGGAATATCATTCAAAATACCAGGGGACCTTCAGCTGCAAATCCAAGGACGTAGTCTACTTCATTCAGTGCGCTAAATGTCTCCACAGGAACTATGTCTGGTGGGGAGACCAATCCTGACACAAACAAACTCACAGGAAAATCAAGTTATGGATAAAAGCACTGGTTGTACTGTGGGTGTTCACTTCTGGAGCGACCATTCAATTACAAATCTCCCCATCCTGGCTCTGAAAGAGAACCTGTATACGACCTTGAAAAAAATGGCTTTGGGTACTGAAACTCAACTTTATTCAATACCAAAAACCATGGACTAAACATAGATTTGGGATTTATTAGCCACTCTAGGAGTTTGTAACGCTCACTCGTCATTCAACCCGCCTTATTCTGTTCCATAAACCCGCTCCCTTGTTGACCACACACATAGTTCCTAAGGTGCATTTATATCCGTCTAGATCATTCTATTTAAATGCTGTTGGCTTTTTTCCTTCCCAAGTATTGCATTTATGTATATACTCTCCTAAATTTTCTCAGTCTGCGGTTCTGGCTTTCGACGAGGACCGGTAAGACCTGAGCCAGGGGTGAGGGCCGGAAAGGAGTTTGGGTCTGGTCCCTTTTTAGTCTAGGTTTCAGTTGTCTGATAGTCACGTCTAGGTTCCACAGTGGATGGTAGGTGGCAACTAGAAGTGTGTGGCTAGAGGGTTCTTTCTTTCTATGGGGCTTTTCTCTGGGGGCCACGGGCCTGTCTGCTTTCAGATGTCTAAGGAAGGGTCTTGTGTGGGCTGAAAGCTTGTGTACTTTTCCCAACAAAGGCTGACTCAATAAGAGAGATCTTTTGGCTCAGTTTCTTACATTTTGAGCTAGCATGGCGACTACCCTCACTTTCTAAACTTGGGATTCATTCAGAAAAGGGAGATTTTTTCCTTCTATTTTAAAACCTAATGCCGAGTTTTATATCTGCATGACAATAGAATCAGGGTGAAAATAAACAAGACAATGGCCCACAGTAGCCGCCAGCAGGTGGGCGTTCACCTGCCCATTTATTAGGTGTTTGCCAGATGTTTGCCCCCCACCCCATGCAGCCCCCATTTACTCCCACTCACAACGTCATCCAAGGACATTGCGGGTCCGTGTGTGCTAACGGGCACCCATGTTTGCCACGTCTCGTTAATTAGGTCACCGGCACCCAGGTCTGCCAGCACCAGAGATTCGTGCCTAGCGCAGCTGCTCGAGGAAAGATGCTCTCTCGGCTGACAGGAGGCTGCGAGAGGACCAAGAGCACTCTAATGGAAAAGGTGGTGGTGGGGGAGGGTTCATGGCTGTCTACCTGTGACCTCCCCTTTTCATCAGAAGCAGTGCTCGTGTGCTTGGGCGGCTGCAACAAGAGAAGGTCCTTCCTGAACACACCCCTCACCCACTCTCTCCTCTTACAGCCGCTTCACAGCTGTTTGCTGCTTGAGTGGTCGGGCGGCTGCAAGAGAGCGATCAGATGTGAAGCGGCTGTAAGAGGAGAGAATGGAGGTGCAGGAAGGACCGTCTCCTCTTGCAGCCGCCCAAGCACACAAGCGTTGATTCTGAAGGAAAGGCGGTGGCGGGGGGCCGGGAATACAGTGAACAACAGGTTCCGTTAGTTACGGGAACTTTCAAAAAGGATAGGGTTATGAGCTGGGAGGGGAGGGAAACTTGGAAGGAGCCATCACATTCTTCAATACAGCAGGACAGTCTCCTACAGAGGGAGGATCTATCAGAGTTCTGATTGGCTGGCAGCCTGTACATGTGGCGGTATCGCCTTAGGAAGAAGTCACCTGCAATAATACGATCTGGTTAATCTTCTCCTCTCTGGTGTGCATGTCCATTTGGGGATACAAGACGGAGGTCTCTCCACCATACTGAGCGCTGAGGCTCCCCACCAGGGCATCAAAATCTGCTTCTGCTGCAACGGCACCTTCTTCCACCTTCTCCCCCTCGTCCACCTTCTCCTCTTCCGTCTCCTCTTTAGCGGGCAGAGGCTGAAACTCCACAATCTCCTTTCGAATCTGAAGATCCGAAAACAAGGCAGGTTGGGACACATCCAGAGCCGGCTTGTTAGAATGCGGATTTAGATAGAACGTGGTAGTGACCTGACTTTTTTGAGGCTCAAGCTGAATTTCTGGAGCCTAGTATTTAACACTGACCCATCTCAGCTAGAAAAAGAAGCAGTGGCCAAGTGATCCAGGCACTTGGCTACCTCTCTGAAAGCGGTGGGATGTCTGCGTGGTATTTTATGGGGATTTCCAACTGATGGGGATGGCGTGAGTGACAGAGTCCGGTGGTATTACTGGAGTAATAAACACTTCGGAAGAGTGATGTGGGATAAGAGGAAAACCACAATCTACGTTGGAAACACACAGCTTCTCACTCAGGCTGCAATTCTTTGCTGCCAGAGGGGGGTTTCTTCAAGAGTTAGGTTGCCATGGGCGTAAGAAAGGGGGCATAATACATTTCCTTGGCTCCTGCCAGGCCCCACCCCTTTTGGGAGTCATTACATCATGATGCTCAGGAAAGGGGCATGGTCACATCGGAAAGGGGCGGGTCCCACCTTTGCCCCACCCATTTCTGATAACCGCTCCTCTTTCCCCCAATGTAGCGACGTCATGATGCTTGGAAACGCCTCAAGGCCTGCATGAGAACATAAGAAATGCTATGCTGGGTCAGACCAATGGTCCATCCAGCCCAGCATCCTGTCTCCGACGGTGGCCATTCTGGGTCGCTTGGGAGAATTACCCAACAGTCATAAAGAAGTGATCCATTCCCTGCTGTTCACTCCCAGCTCCTGACCCTCAGAGGTTACATCCTCTCAACCTACTTGGCTAATAGCCGTTAATGGACCTATCCTCCAAGAACTATTCCAATCCTTCTTTAAACCCGGCTCTACGACTGGCCTTGACCACCTCCTCTGGCAACAAGTTCCACAGGTTAATTGTGTTGGCAAGAAGAAAAATTTACTTTCTTTTATTTCTTTTAAATCTGCTACCGGTTAATTTCATGAAGAGTCCCCTAGGACGCTGCTGCCGCCATTTTGGAAAAGGGGGCACATGGGCAGAATGTTCTGGGAACCATTTTGCACATGCGCAGTAATTGAAACATTGGGTGATTTCAGACGAGACGGGGCAGCATTCGCCCCATCCTGGAATCACCCAAATGATCAGACAGACGTGCTGGCTGATCCCGGCGGTGAATCGGGGAGGAGGCGGGGCCATGTGGCACAACGTGCGGCCGCACGGCCCCNGGGAGATGGGTGGGCGCCGCAGCCAATGTGGCCGCAGCGCCCGCCCAATTTGACCACGGCCTGGAATCCCACCGGGGATTCTGGGCCGTGGTCACCGGCCAGATGTGACTTTTTGTTGGTTCCCACCGGGGATATCTTTGACCACGCTTTCGGGGATTGTCCGACAGGGAGCCCCGGAAGCGTGGTTGAAATTGACCCCATGTGGGAATCGACCGTGGTGAACATCTGGCGGTGGCCTAACAGACGTTCAGGGCGCTGTGGCCCCATGTGGGTATTGACCGTGGTTCACTGTGATCTCGTCACGTCTGAAAATACCCATTTTTTACATAAATGACTGCATGTGCACAAAATGGCGGCCAGACCATTCTGTGCATGCACACTCTGTTCCAAGGCAGCTTTGCCACCATTTTGGAAAAGGGCAGTCTGAACGTCCAGAGCGGCCATTTTGTTCACGTGCAGAACGGTCCGGCAGCCATTTTGTGCATGCCAGTCATTTTAAATTTTTTATATTTTTTTAATTGATTTAATATGGATCCGTAATATGAATCCACATTTAAATCTGATAACTTTGGGAAACAAAACAAAAATAAGCCGATACAAATTTGCATCTGAAAAACAACCCCTAGTAAATAACTCCTCCCTATTTTTTCATTCCACCCCACTCATGATTTTATAAACTTCTATTCTATCCCCTCTTGGTCGTCTCTCTCCAAGCGGAAGAGTCCCAACCTACGAACCTCTCTTTCTACGGAAACCATTCCATACCCGTAGCCATTTTTGTTGTCCTTCTCTGTATCTTTTTCAGTTCCACTCTGGGGCGACCAGAGCTGCGCACGATATTCAAGTCGTGCCATGTGGCAGCGTTATGATATTTTCGGTTTTATTCTCTTCCCCTTTCCGAATAATTTCTCACAGTGATTTCAAGATGGGTTAGATGCTCATGAAGAAGACCGTTCCACAATTGGGAAGGAATGCCTTCGTACAATGTGGGTGATTTGGGTGAGGTTTTTTTGAGACTGTACCTTAAGATCAGTCGCTTCGATCTTTTTCATATACAGGACTCTCTCCAAGGCCTCCAGCTCTTCCGGACTGCGCTCTTTCATTGGGTAATTCCTCACCTCGATGGGTGAATGGAAACTCTTGGAAAGTTTGGGAGGAAGAAGTCCAAAATAAAAACTTCTAATAATAACATGTCAGCTTGTTCTCCAAGAGGATGATAAAACAATTACACGGACTCTGTTATTTTTAAGTAAAAAAAAAATAAGGAACAGTCGTGAGCGAGGCAAAGAACTGAAGGGTTTTTAGAAGCTTTTCCCTCCTTAAAAAAGCAGATTTTTGTATGGCTTCAATGGGGCCATGCCAGAGTAAGAGGTTGGTGGGTCGCTGCCTGTAGCGAAATGAGCTGGCCTTTCAAGGGACCAGCTCTTTATTACCTGCCCCCGGCTGACTGTGTCGGGGAGGAGGAGTCAGCTGACCAGTCGGGAATAAAATTCGACAGTTCTTTGTGCGAGAGTGAGATCAGCAGGGAAGCTTGGAGAAAGGGAAGCTGCTATGAGGAAAGCCTCCCAAGATGGGAAAAAAGGTCTAGTGGTGGGCCCGGGAGCAAGGAGCGTGGGGTGGAATAATGACGGTCAAGAGACTTGTCACATGCAGTTCTGTGAACTAAAGCTATTTTGATAGGATGAGTGCAACACACACGTGCATTTACACCTGTGGAGTTATCGTGCTGTTTGTTAACCCGTCACACTGCCCATTAGGAACCAAGCCAAAAGGTTTGTACGCATCTTGGGAACAGGCCTGGTACCTTCTCGTAGCTGGGAGGTCCCCTGATTCCCCATCCCCTCATTTAAAAATAAAATAAAATCAATCTGTGGAGATCTCACTGGTATTTTAACACTCGTGTGACTTGCCATTAATACTTTAATCATCCCATTTTAACGTACAATAAGGATGAAAATTCTTGTACCACAATTACAGAACTCCCTTCCCTTGGAGGTTTGTCTGAACCCCAGCCTCCTCATCTTCTAGAAACAATGCAAGAACCTTTTTGTCTGGCCAGGTGGTTGGCAGGCAGGGACAGCGCTGGGGGTGGCCTAAGGGGATTTCTATATGCTGTGATGTGTTTTTATACCTTGCAAACAGTCCTGAACCTTAGGAGAAGGGTGGGTAGAAATTTGAATGGCTCAATTAAAAAAATTAAATTCTGGATGTTTCCTTCTCCACCACCTCCGGGCCCCCATCCTCCCCCCACCCCCCTTAACCAGGCCTGCTTGGGAAGCCGCCTGTTTCTGAAGTGTTGTGCCAGCTAGGATCACAGTGGGCTTCCTCTGTTCTTATCTTTCTGGCTCATTAACTGCAGAGGAGAAGTGTCAAATGAAGCAGCAGCAAGAGGTACCTTAATCGAACGTCCTTTTATGGACATGGAATCCCAGCATTCCCGTTTGATGATCTCGTGCAAATAGACATTGGCGAGGTTTTCTATCTCTATCCCCTTCCTTACCTGCAAGAGGAGAAAAACAGCGGGAAGGGAGAGACAAAACAAAGCCATTTTCCAACATGTCCCTCACATAAACTAGGCGTTTGCTGGGAAAACGGAATCGCTTTTAGCGTTTTTACGATCAGAATTAATTGGACGTCCTTTTACGTAAATCTATTACGATCGGAATCCTGATTGAAAAACAAGCAAGCAAACAAAAAATTGGTATATGTACGCGTAAAATGGCCACCGGGGGGAGGGGGGGGCAGTTTGCACATTCAGAAAATGGTCACCGCTTGTATCCAAATGGCGGCGGCATCATTGCCATTTTGGACGCAGGCAGTCGATTTGTGCGTGCAAATCGGACAAAATAGCCACCGTTCCGGTGTCTGATTGGAACGGGCAAACGACCCGTTTCCGATTGAAAAAGCAGAACAGTAGTAATTCTAGATTCAGCTCTAAAATAAGCCTTACAAACACAGCCTGTAGCACTAACCTCTGGGCCATCCTGTCCTCCAGCCCTTGACAGCTGCAATCCTAAAGCCGCTTGATAAAGCGTAAATCCCGAGCTTGCAAGGGGTTCCAGGGTTGCAGCTGTCATCTGCGTCGCACTCCCCAAGTACTGATCTGCAATATTTTGCAGGTGGGGAAACTGAGGCAGAGAGGGTAAGTGTCACTGTGGGGACATCGGAGCCAGAACTTAAATCTAGTAGATCCTGGCTCCCAGCAAGAGCTGAAACAGAGAGAATTGCCTCCAACAGCAAATTACCTGCAATTTCGATCAACATATTGACTGCATGATCGGGAACGGATTATCGAGTTGGGCAACCGCACAATGCAAAATTCCAAGTAATATCCTCATCAGGAATACCGACTTCCTGGCTTGCCGATTTCCCTATTTCCGGTTGACTGTTTCCGGGTTTTTATCCGTTGCCTGGTCACTCCAATCTAGCCAGTCGCTTTGAATCTACGCAAGCATGTCGTTACCCCTTTCTGCCCCTCCTTTGAGTGCATGAGAGCCATGCCCTCCATTTTGTCTTGTGGGTTGCGATAGGGGGGTAAATTTGCGAGTGGAGTAAATGTAAAAAATAATACGCAGGTGGCTAGAACTGGAAATGCAACAACATGGAAATGCACAGATGGTAACTTGATAACGTGAGAATGGTAACACGGTACCTGGAGTAACCTGTCAGCCGGCGCACCATTTAGAACGTTGGCATTGGAAGGTTCCCCTCAAGGGCCCCTCAAGGGTCATCTAGTCCAGCCCCCTGCTTGGAGGCAGGAGGACAACAGCTACAACAGCCCTGGCGGACGGTCGTCCAGGCTTTTATTGAAAACGTCCCATGGTGGAGAGCCTGTGGCCTCCCTAGGCAGCTTGTTCCACTGCTGCACAGCTCTGACTGTTAAGTTTCCCCCTGAAATCTCCCTTCTTGCAATTTGAGCCCACTGCATCTAACCCTTCCCTCTGCAGCAATGCAGAACAGTTCCTTGCCAACGTCTGGGTGTAGCCCATTCGATGTCTGAAGACTACGATCCTGTCTCCCCTTAATCCCCTCTTTGCTCGGCTAAACATACCCAGCTCCTTCAACCTTCCCCTCATAAGATTTGCTTTATCATCTTTGTCGCCTTCCTCTGAACCCTCCCCCATTGGTCAATGTCCTTCTTAAAATGAGGTGCCCAAAGCTGGGCCCACGACTCCAGGTGAGGTCTGACCTGTGCTTAACGTAGCAGAATAATCACTTCCGCTGACTTGGAAACAATGCTGCTGTTAATGCAGCCTACAATCGTATTAGCCTTTTTTGCTGCAACATCATGTTGCCTACTCACGTTCGGCTTGTGATCAACCACAACCCCTAGATCCTTTTGCTTCCACAACATCCAAAATGAGTGATGGGCGCACCTTCCCTTTTCTAATGTGCGTGTTCCTACGCTGGGAGAGTCGCATCGGTATTTCACCCCGGGCCCCAACTCCCCTGCATCCAGCGCTGCTTTGCCCCTCTCCCCACCCTCGCTATATTGCCTCCCTCCCTTCAGCCGTACCCTGGCCACTTCTTGTTCACTCTCCAGGAGCAGCCTTTCTTGTTCTTGCGTGTCCAAATTGAACTCCTGCTGCTCTAGTTTCTCGATATCTGGCACCTGCTCGTTTTCAAACATCATCGTCTGGATCTGTTATTGAAGACAAACAAGCACCCAAGGCACAAAGAGACAAGGATCTTTATGTTAAGGGAGGGCGCAGCCAAGCGAGATACTTACCGTGCCCCCCGCCCCGTCGCGTGGCAGGGTGGGCAGCTGGCTGCTACACGTTGCATCCTCGGAAAAAGGCTGGGGGTGCAGCGCATAGCAGCCGTACCCAAAGTGGGGCAAGGCTGCTCATCGCGCGCGGGCCCGGTCCCTCGCCTGCCTTGCTGCGCGGTGAGGTCCCCTCTGGGGCTTTGAGCAGCGGGTGGCGTGGCCGCATCACAGCCGGGGGTGGGATAGTGGGGGTTGGGGGGTGGACGAAGGTCGTGACAACCCGCCACGAAGCCTGGCAGGACAGCCACCAGCTGCCCTGCAGGGGTGGGGGAGGGACTGTCGGTCCTGCTCCCCACGCTGGCCCTGAAGTGTGGCAGCAGTGACCGCCCACCACGGGGCATGCAGGGATTGAACCCACCACCGCCGCTCATGGAGAGACACCCAGAGGAATGCGATTATTAAAGATCAAAGAAAGAGGCCTTTCCATCGCACGTGAACTGCGGTTGTGTGGAGCAGAGGATCTGAAAACAATTGTCAGCTCAGACTTGGGATGGCTCCCCATGCACCCACGGGAGACGGTCAAAGAGAAGTGCTCGCTCACCGAGCCTGTTCCGACACTCACCGTTTTACGCAGATGTTTGATGCCTCTTTTCAGCTCTTTCCTCTTGTCGTCAAACTTCTCAATCTCTTCCTTAATGGCCNGGGCAGTTTGCACATTCAGAAAATGGTCACCGCTTGTATCCAAATGGCGGCGGCATCATTGCCATTTTGGACGCAGGCAGTCGATTTGTGCGTGCAAATCGGACAAAATAGCCACCGTTCCGGTGTCTGATTGGAACGGGCAAACGACCCATTTCCGATTGAAAAAGCAGAACAGTAGTAATTCTAGATTCAGCTCTAAAATAAGCCTTACAAACACAGCCTGTAGCACTAACCTCTGGGCCATCCTGTCCTCCAGCCCTTGACAGCTGCAATCCTAAAGCCGCTTGATAAAGCGTAAATCCCGAGCTTGCAAGGGGTTCCAGGGTTGCAGCTGTCATCTGCGTCGCACTCCCCAAGTACTGATCTGCAATATTTTGCAGGTGGGGAAACTGAGGCAGAGAGGGTAAGTGTCACTGTGGGGACATCGGAGCCAGAACTTAAATCTAGTAGATCCTGGCTCCCAGCAAGAGCTGAAACAGAGAGAATTGCCTCCAACAGCAAATTACCTGCAATTTCGATCAACATATTGACTGCATAATCGGGAACGGATTATCGAGTTGGGCAACCAACAATGCAAAATTCCAAGTAATATCCTCATCAGGAATACCGACTTCCTGGCTTGCCGATTTCCCTATTTCCGGTTGACTGTTTCCGGGTTTTTATCCGTTGCCTGGTCACTCCAATCTAGCCAGTCGCTTTGAATCTACGCAAGCATGTCGTTACCCCTTTCTGCCCCTCCTTTGAGTGCATGAGAGCCATGCCCTCCATTTTGTCTTGTGGGTTGCGATAGGGGGGTAAATTTGCGAGTGGAGTAAATGTAAAAAATAATACGCAGGTGGCTAGAACTGGAAATGCAACAACATGGAAATGCACAGATGGTAACTTGATAACGTGAGAATGGTAACACGGTACCTGGAGTAACCTGTCAGCCGGCGCACCATTTAGAACGTTGGCGTTGGAAGGTTCCCCTCAAGGGCCCCTCAAGGGTCATCTAGTCCAGCCCCCTGCTTGGAGGCAGGAGGACAACAGCTACAACAGCCCTGGCGGACGGTCGTCCAGGCTTTTATTGAAAACGTCCCCTGGTGGAGAGCCTGTGGCCTCCCTAGGCAGCTTGTTCCACTGCTGCACAGCTCTGACTGTTAAGTTTCCCCCTGAAATCTCCCTTCTTGCAATTTGATCCCACTGCATCTAACCCTTCCCTCTGCAGCAATGCAGAACAGTTCCTTGCCAACGTCTGGGTGTAGCCCATTCGATGTCTGAAGACTACGATCCTGTCTCCCCTTAATCCCCTCTTTGCTCGGCTAAACATACCCAGCTCCTTCAACCTTCCCCTCATAAGATTTGCTTTATCATCTTTGTCGCCTTCCTCTGAACCCTCCCCCATTGGTCAATGTCCTTCTTAAAATGAGGTGCCCAAAGCTGGGCCCACGACTCCAGGTGAGGTCTGACCTGTGCTTAACGTAGCAGAATAATCACTTCCGCTGACTTGGAAACAATGCTGCTGTTAATGCAGCCTACAATCGTATTAGCCTTTTTTGCTGCAACATCATGTTGCCTACTCACGTTCGGCTTGTGATCAACCACAACCCCTAGATCCTTTTGCTTCCACAACATCCAAAATGAGTGATGGGCGCACCTTCCCTTTTCTAATGTGCGTGTTCCTACGCTGGGAGAGTCGCATCGGTATTTCACCCCGGGCCCCAACTCCCCTGCATCCAGCGCTGCTTTGCCCCTCTCCCCACCCTCGCTATATTGCCTCCCTCCCTTCAGCCGTACCCTGGCCACTTCTTGTTCACTCTCCAGGAGCAGCCTTTCTTGTTCTTGCGTGTCCAAATTGAACTCCTGCTGCTCTAGTTTCTCGATATCTGGCACCTGCTCGTTTTCAAACATCATCGTCTGGATCTGTTATTGAAGACAAACAAGCACCCAAGGCACAAAGAGACAAGGATCTTTATGTTAAGGGAGGGCGCAGCCAAGCGAGATACTTACCGTGCCCCCCGCCCCGTCGCGTGGCAGGGTGGGCAGCTGGCTGCTACACGTTGCATCCTCGGAAAAAGGCTGGGGGTGCAGCGCATAGCAGCCGTACCCAAAGTGGGGCAAGGCTGCTCATCGCGCGCGGGCCCGGTCCCTCGCCTGCCTTGCTGCGCGGTGAGGTCCCCTCTGGGGCTTTGAGCAGCGGGTGGCGTGGCCGCATCGCAGCCGGGGGTGGGATAGTGGGGGTTGGGGGGTGGACGAAGGTCGTGACAACCCGCCACGAAGCCTGGCAGGACAGCCACCAGCTGCCCTGCAGGGGTGGGGGAGGGACTGTCGGTCCTGCTCCCCACGCTGGCCCTGAAGTGTGGCAGCAGTGACCGCCCACCACGGGGCATGCAGGGATCGAACCCACCACCGCCGCTCATGTAGAGACACCCAGAGGAATGCGATTATTAAAGATCAAAGAAAGAGGCCTTTCCATCGCACGTGAACTGCGGTTGTGTGGAGCAGAGGATCTGAAAACAATTGTCAGCTCAGACTTGGGATGGCTCCCCATGCACCCACGGGAGACGGTCAAAGAGAAGTGCTCGCTCACCGAGCCTGTTCCGACACTCACCGTTTTACGCAGATGTTTGATGCCTCTTTTCAGCTCTTTCCTCTTGTCGTCAAACTTCTCAATCTCTTCCTTAATGGCCTGAGGTGGAACGAATAGAGAGGAGAAAAATAAATTGACCTGCTGTTCCTCTATCTCCGGGGGAGACAAGCCACCGGAAAGGAAACATGGGATTAAAAATATTGAGCAGCAAACGACACCAGGGCTGCGGTTCGGAGACGTCCAAGTCTCGTCACCCTGACTTTCAGGAAGAACCTCGGTTCTTGGGGTTTCTCCCACTGACGTCGAATGAGATGGGCTTGAGCTATTGGTGATGTTAGAATCGAGCCTTTTGACGTTCCCCCACCCCTGTTCTATGCCATTGAAGCATCTGCCACCGGAATAATATTGACACTTTTTTAAAATAAAAACTAAGTTCCTGATTCTGATTCATGTGTAGCCTAGTGAATAAGGTGTTGGACATGAACCTAGAAGGCCAGGGTTCAAATCGTGTCTTAGTCCTTGGATGGCTTAGCTAAGTATCACTGTCTCTCAGCCTCAGTTCCTCCTTCTGTAAAATGGGTATAATAATGACGACCCGGGTCACAGGGTCGTTGCGAGGCTAAAGAGAGTGTAAAGCTTTTTCAATACGGAAAGTGCTATTTTAATAATTCATTATTCTTTTGTTGGGTTTGAAGGGACACCTCCAGCCTCATTCACAGGTTTTCAAATTTCCTTTACAACCCACTGCGTTTAATATGGAGCGGCATCCAGTTAGAAGCAATGCCACAGCTCTCAGTGGCCACTATTTAAGGATAACTGCAATTTTAAAAGGGCAGCTTTGAACCCCAGATATATGGTACTTAAAGAAAAACACTAAACCAGCAGATTTGCTTTGTCTGCCTAATGGTTCCTGTTGTCATAGAGTCCTGATTGTCTCCTGTAATCTTCAAGTACCTTCTGCTCTTTCTTCTCTAGCCAGCTGGTTTCCATGGTACTGCCTTGGCTCCGCTTGTAGGCCTCATCTTCATCACTCATCTCCACGCCTAAAAGCTTCATGATCATCTCCTGAAATGACAAGAGTTAAGACCAGCCCTTAGGGACTTCAGGTTTCCATGAAGAGGACAGACAATATACATTTCGCTCAAATCTTGATTTTTCTGCCGTATGTCATTGACCAGCTTTTCAAAATCATATTTTTTTTTAAAAAAGCTACTTCAGAAATAAAGGAATGTCCAGAGAAAGACAAAAGAGAAGTCAGAGCCACAAGGCTGATCTAGTCCAGCCCTAAGTCAGAGAGAGCAGGTTTAAGAATCTAGTTAAATAAAAGCCACAATTACCAAGTCACTTATTCCAGACTAGAACTGAATCTAAATTAAGGCCCCAAATTCCATTTTGGACGGATCCAGCTGTTTCAATAAATTGGGTAAAATTAGGGCTGGATCGAGAACTGTTCCCGGTTCAAATCGAGAAATGTGTTTCCGAGATTTTGCCAAGATCTCGGTGATGCTCTGAGATCGCACGAGAATCTTGAGAAAAAAATCCAAAACAGGTCTGCTCATGCACAAAATGGCTGCCCACAGCTGTTCTACGCA
>QEPC01006491.1:2822527-2839956 GCA_003113815.1 Sphenodon punctatus | reverse complement strand
GAGTGTAAAGCTTTTTCAATACGGAAAGTGCTATTTTAATAATTCATTATTCTTTTGTTGGGTTTGAAGGGACACCTCCAGCCTCATTCACAGGTTTTCAAATTTCCTTTACAACCCACTGCGTTTAATATGGAGCGGCATCCAGTTAGAAGCAATGCCACAGCTCTCAGTGGCCACTATTTAAGGATAACTGCAATTTTAAAAGGGCAGCTTTGAACCCCAGATATACGGTACTTAAAGAAAAACACTAAACCAGCAGATTTGCTTTGTCTGCCTAATGGTTCCTGTTGTCATAGAGTCCTGATTGTCTCCTGTAATCTTCAAGTACCTTCTGCTCTTTCTTCTCTAGCCAGCTGGTTTCCATGGTACTGCCTTGGCTCCGCTTGTAGGCCTCATCTTCATCACTCATCTCCATGCCTGAAAGCTTCATGATCATCTCCTGAAATGACAAGAGTTAAGACCAGCCCTTAGGGACTTCAGGTTTCCATGAAGAGGACAGACAATATACATTTCGCTCAAATCTTGATTTTTCTGCCGTATGTCATTGACCAGCTTTTCAAAATCATATTTTTTTTAAAAAAAGCTACTTCAGAAATAAATCCAGAGAAAGACAAGAGAGAAGTCAGAGCCACAAGGCTGATCTAGTCCAGCCCTAAGTCAGAGAGAGCAGGTTTAAGAATCTAGTTAAATAAAAGCCATAATTACCAAGTCACTTATTCCAGACTAGAACTGAATCTAAATTAAGGCCCCAAATTCCATTTTGGACGGATCCAGCTGTTTCAATAAATTGGGTAAAATTAGGGCTGGATCGAGAACTGTTCCCGGTTCAAATCGAGAAATGTGTTTCCGAGATTTTGCCAAGATCTCGGTGATGCTCTGAGATCGCACGAGAATCTTGAGAAAAAAATCCAAAACAGGTCTGCTCATGCACAAAATGGCTGCCCACAGCTGTTCTACGCACGGGCCGCCCTTTTCCAAAATGGTGCCGATGCTGCCGGCACGGTTTTGGGAAACGGCGTGAATGCACAGAACAGCCCTGGCGGCCATTTGTGCATGCACAGTGTTTTTTAATTATTATTTTGTTTGCTGTGGGGTGGCCACTTCCTCAACGAACATGCCTCCTTTGGCAGAGAAGTGGAGAGGGCGGTGCTGAGTCCCAGAGCAGTCAGAGAGGCAACCAAGTGAGTACAAGTTGGTTTGTTTTTAAACAAGTGCAGAGAGAGGGTGAGATTCTTGCTTTTCTTGGCAAAAGTCGGGGCAATTCTTGGCTCGTTCTCGTTTGCGAGAACGAACAGAGAACCCTAATTCTGGTCGAGAGACGTGAGAATCCGAGACGCGACTTACAGCCCAAGGTGAAATGCAGACTGGAATATTATTATTTTTAATAGGATACGATCTGCGTTCTGCCGTAACAATTAGGATTTCTTCACCGCCTGCGGTGAATCCGCAAAATGGCGACAGACATACTGCGTACGTGCTAAAACAGCCACGCAATATGTAGGATGCCACCATTTTGCGCAGGTGCAGGACAGCCGCTGCCACTTCATGCTGAAATAACGCCTTCGGAATTTTTGCCGGAATTCCGCTGTGGATCAAATTCATTTCAGAATTCCAATCGACGTTTCAAAAATGCGGAAAAATTCGGTGAAAATGGTAAGGCTGTTTCGATTCAGTCATGCTCCCTCCATTTAGTGCGTTTTCAGATGGACAAACTAATCCTCGATATAATCTAAGTTTAGTACCTAGTATTTACAAACTCCTGTCTGTTCAGATGGACGTTTATAACTAGGTAACTTTAATCCTCAATTGTCCGTCTGAATAGATCCTTGCTGTTAATCAGGATTTACAGTCTCCTGAATGATTTTCAATCCCGCGGTGCTTTGCTGCTGTGCTCAGCGCACTGATTTCTGAGACTGAAGAAAATTGGATTTTCTTCATTTTTCTGACTTTTTTAGTTGAAGAAAATGGTAACTCATCCCTTTGTTCTGCGGGTTGTTAAACTTGGCGCTCTGCAATGCATTGCTGAAGGATGACAGAGGTAATACGATCGCCCCACAGTCATGTGCCCCTATGTACCATAGAGCAAGAAATGCCTAGAGAGGATGTCGGGTCTTTACGTAGGGCTCTGTGGCTGTAATCTAGGATTAGTTGACTAATGTCAGACGGACATTATCTAGGATTAATTTAACATCTGGCTATCATAAATCCTATCAAGTTAGGGTTTATAAAATCAGATGTTTTTCCTAATCCTTGATAATAATCTCTTGATTTGCAGCGTTCAGACGGACAGCTAACATAGAAATTAAGGCTTCCTATTTAAATGTCCGTCTGAAAACACCATAAGTGACTTGGGGTCAGGCAATGGGCGCCAGAGGGGGGGAGCGTGAAAGGCCCTTGCGCCCACCAGACTTTACTTCTCCCTGCCCTTCCAGAGAGAGGCACCATAACGTCACGATACTCCAAAGGGGGTTACATACTCTGTAAAGTAGCAGGAGAGCCCCTCCCGCTGCTTAGCCTCTTTCTGGTGTAGACACTCCCCCTTTTTTTTTTTTAACAAGGCCACACTCCCTTGGAGTGTTGCGTTGTCACAACGCGCCACAGGGGGCAGAACTATGTCAGAAAAAAGGCAGAGTCTCTTTCTGCATCCCAACCTCATTAAAATTCTGGGAGTGAACATTGATCAAGGTCTGAGCTCAACCGGACCTGACTGGTTCTGCTGGGCCCAGGCCAGATTGACCCACCTGGGCATGTCAAGCTTGGTTCAGACTGGGTTCCTCCGAAGAATGAAGGCCTTACCAGTTATTTATTTAAAAACACTTTCTACCTCGCCCCTCCTGCCATAGGTAGCTCGGGACGGCTTATAACACTAAAAACAATTAAAACAACAATAAAAGGAGGAAAAGATCCCATTCCCCCCTCACCATCCCCAACCCCCTCCATCTCCCCCGCCAAATGCCTGGCGGAACAGCCAGATCTTACAATTTCTCCAAAAGGAGGGAAGGTCCGTGGCCAGCCAGGCCTCTACCCGAAGGGAGTTCCACAGCCGTGGTGCGGCCACCGAGAATGTCCTCCCCTGCGCGGCCCCCCGGAAAACCTGGGGGACCTCGAGCTGGGCACCCCCGGATGACCACGGGGGCCGATCCAGGACCCAGGGAGTGAGGCAGTCCTGCAGATAGGCCCCGGGCCGTTTAGGGCTTTATAGGCCAAAACCAGCATCTTGAATCGGGCCCAGAAACCCACCGGCAGCCAGTGCAGAGAACGGAGCACCGGTGTAATGTGCTCCCGGCGGCCCAGTCCCACTAAGAGAAGGGCTGCCGCATTCTGCACCAGCTGCAATTTCTGAGCCGTCACCATGGGTAGCCTCATGTAGAGTGCGTTACAGTAGTCTAGTCCAGAGGTGATGAAAGCATGGATGATAGTGGCCAGGTCCGAGTTTGAAACAAACGGCCAAAGCCGTTGCACCAGATGTAACTGGCAGAAAGCACTCTTCGCCACATTTTCCACCTGGAGATCCAGGCGGAGCTGCGCGTCAAGGAGCACCCCCAGACTCCGTACCTGGGAGGCCAATAGAGGGCAGATCCCATCAATAATGGGGGCCATCAACTCCATCGCCTTACCCACTAATATCACCTCCATCTTGTCAGGATTCAGCCTCAGTCAGTTGGCCCTCATCCAATCCCCCACAGCCGTCAGACACCGGGTAAGCACAGAGACTGCCGGGCCTGGGTCTGTTGAAAAAGGGAGGTACGTACCCCAGACCTCCTGGCCGAGCGGCTGCATGTACACGTTGAACAGGAGAGGGGACAAAACAGAACCCTGCGGGACCCCACACAAGAGGTCTCGGTAAGATGAAAAATAATCCCCAAGCAACACCCGCTGAGTTCTTCCGGTCAGGAAAGAGCGGAACCATTCAAGAACAGTCCCGCCCACCCCTGCACAGTCCCGCAGACGCATCACCAACATCTCATGATCAACAGTGTGAAACGCAGCCGACTGATCTAACAATATCAACAGGGTCGAGTGACCCCGGTCCAAATCCCGGCGTAGGTCATCTACCAAAGCCACAAGCGCAGTCTCGGTGAGTTATGAGCCCCAGTGACATCACTTCCTAGTGGGGCACGGCCATGTCAGAAATAAACTGCAGAGAACAATTGCTCCATCTCTTTCCAATATGACCCTGCCTTTTATGGTTTGCTCCCCAAAGAGGAGGGGCATGTGTTCAGTCCGCCTCTCTCTGACGATGGCCCCTTACACTGTGTAGCGATGTCACAGCACTCTGTGGGGCCAATGGCATAACTGTTTTCAAGGGACGGATCAGATACATTCTTAGCGGATAGGCTCTCAGTCGAGTTGGTTGGGGGATGAGTCCTTTGACGGTCAGGAGCTGGGAGTGAACAGGAGGGAATGGATTGCTCCGTTATGACCTGTTGGGTCGCCTCAGAGAAGTATCGAGAATGGCCACTGTCAGAGATAGGATGTTGGGCTGGATGGGCCTATTGGTCTGGCCCAGTATGGAACTACTTATGCACTATTTCAAAATTTTCTGAAGTTTAAGACCTGAGGAGCCTGTAGGGTGTCTGGTGTCTGTTGCAGCTCTGAAACCGACGTCCATTCGGCCATGGACTTCAAAACTGCGTTCTCTCGATAAATTGAGTTGTTCAGTATGGAATGAAGGATATGCCCATAATCAACGGCTTCCTTCATTGTGCTGTTTGCAATCCTCCTGCAAAAATCAAAGAGGGTTGGTTTACGGACATGTTGGTCTGCCAGTCAGAGAAGAATTTTTCAACTCTTCTCAACAATATCCAAGTGATTTACAGAACACAGATAAAACTCTTGACTAGTTTACTGAGAAACTCCCTTTCTCTTTGTGTAGCCCTGACTAAGAGAAAAATGAAAGGAACAACTGCAGAGACCGTTGTCCTGGGTGAATCTCTTAATAGCAGAGTCGGGGCTGGCCAGGCTCTGACACTGCTTGTTGGACAACCTTGCAGTTGGGATCAAGGGCCTAGCTCGGTTGGAATGGGCCATTGGGCGGAAGATGGAATGAGCCCTCTACTGAGGCATGCCACTACAGTGAACATATGCAACAACGGTATGCACTCAATCCAAAACCCTCGAGCGGATACTCGCTAGATCTGCACCCACCGTGATATTTATAGGTGTAGACGCAACCCATTATCTAACGCACTCCATATGTCCATCCATCTTCAACATGTCTATACTAGGGCTGAAAAGAGATCTTTCAGAAGTAAGAAATCTTGTCGAAATCCCAATTCCCAGTTCATTTTGGGACAAACCAAGAACCTTGGGATGTCCAATGATATCTTGCAAAATTCTCAGCGGGATTTAAAAAAAAAAAATAATTTTTTAACTGCACATGCGCAGAATACTCGCTGCCCTTAACCAAAATGGCAGCAATAGCATTGCCACTATTTTGGTTAAGGTCAGGGGGTTGCGCGTGTGAAAAACGGCCCACCACCCTTAACCAAAATGGTGGTTATGGTACTCGTTGAGCCCCAGTCTATACTGGATGACAATTCCAATCGATATTTTGTGCCTTCCTTCCTTAGCAAGATGTCAAGTAGGTTTTCTTAGCCTACTTTTCCTTCCTTAGCCAAGTAAGTTTTGGGGACGTAACCTCATAGTTTTGGAACAACAGGAAATGGATTGCCCATTGTGACCTGTTGGGTATTTCCCCCAAGAGACAGAGATTGGCCACTGTCGAGACAGAATGCTGGGCTTGATGGACCATTGGTTTGACCCAACGTGGCACTACTTATGTTCTTAATGTTTCATCCTTATTGAAGCACCCCTCTTTATGCCAGCCCTAATTAATGGTGTTACGATTAATATTTCTGTTTTCCTACATTTCCCCCTTGTCTTGAAGGTGTGGGGCTGTTGGCGCCCTGGTTGTGCTTGGCTAACATTTTGATCATCTTTTGTTTATCTTATGTAACTAGAAGCTTATATTGTGCAATTAGTTGGCTTGTGCAAACTTTTCACCTTAGAAGCAAGCAAATTGTGCCATTTGTAGTTTACCCTGATTTCCCCTTTGAGGCTGCTTTCCAACGCTACGTGGGAGGGGCAGGAACTTGCCCAACTGCAGGTCTGTAATTGTGGTGTTTGGGGCCTGTGAGAATGCACAAATCCTCTTTTATCCCACGAGAACATGCGTCCTTGTAAGTGCTAGATTTGGGGACCCGGTAATGCGCGAGTGTTTTTGTGTGATAAAAGGGGATTCATGCATTCTCACAGGCGTTAATCCCCGCAATTACAGCGCTGCGGTCCCAATCGCACAAGTCCCCACCCCTGCCATGTAACGTCAGAAAGCAGCCTACGGGTTCGAGAGCGTTGTCCTTGTGGCCTAGTGTTTACTATGATCAGATTCAGGCTTTGGTTCAGGCTTTCGGCCTTACCGCAGAGGCAACACTTCCATATTATTCAATTCTAGATTTCAGGCAAAGATTTTGACCTTTTGAGGTACCTTCTGACCTTACAGTTCGATGATTCTGTCTTGGGGATGGGCAAAGTTCCCCACCTCCACAGCCATGTACCAAAATTGTCACACAGCTGAGAGCTACACAAACCTCTCCTGCTTTGTGATTGACTGGTAGAACATCGGTGCTCTGTGTTCTTGGCTGCTGAGTTTCTGAGCAGCCGCTGGGATTCAGCTACTTAGACCCGGGTGCGAGACACAGGACCGTTAAGGTACTGCAAAGACAGCCCTGGACGACTGGATGCAGCAAACGCCATCGGCAATTTTTCCAAGAAGAAAGAAAATGGTTTTTTAATCTTTATTCTGAACTAGCAGGTTGGCCCATAACTGACGATGAGTCAAGTTCTTCAGCGAATGGGATCTCTGACTGTCGGTGGGGGTGAGGGGCCTGGGGGTGAATGGCAGTAAAGATTGCTTATTGCTTCAAAGAAGAACTCAGCAGGTGAAAATGGAGCAGTGAAGGGAGCGGGGAGAGAGATGCTGCATACAGTTACATGGGGGCCCGCCCCGCTCTGGTCCCTGCTTGTCCCAGGACCTGCCCCTCCCACACCAGGGCCCCTTGTCCTGGATCCCACCCACCCCTTCCCCTTCTCTAGGGCCAGTCCTATTAGCCTGGACACAATACAGAACTTCTTCTGTTCTTATTATCCTAAGCATGGTCTCGCATCAAGTATTTGCTAAAAGGGACACCATCTTTCAGTTCTTTTAAATACATTGCGTTTTTGCTGGTGTACCAAAACCAGGTTGTCTTTTATCACAAAGTCTTGATGTCAGGTTTTGTTTCTTAGCCGTACCGCTGTCTAAACTGGTCACCTTAGTTGTACGATATCAGCTGGGTTGGTAACCACAGCCAGTTATACTTAGGTTGTGTGTACAGTATGCAAACAGAACTAGAACTGGGACATTATAAAGAGAGGATGTTGATTTCCCCCCAAGCCAGCAGATACAGGCTGGGTTCTCTCTCAGCACCAGCTTTTACACCATCGGCAGATACGTACTTCCATTTCAGGCACACGAGGGCGCCGTCTTGCATGCCGTTGACAAGCAGGGACTGGCCATCCAACGAAAACGCCAACGATCGGATTCCACGTTTGTGGTAGGAATGGCAGTGTTCCTGAGCAATCGTTTTCTGCGAGACAGAGAGAGAGATGAAAGCCATATCAAGGGCCGAAGCAACTGTACCAAGTCTCCCAATTGGTGCTTCCCAAAGGTGGTGGAGGGGGAAGGTCCTGCAGTGCATTCGTCTCCTTGAGCCAACACTGCCCAGGTGCACATGAGTGGTTGGGGGGGACAACTTCTAGCATGTGAAAATGAGGCTTGAGGAGTGATCATGCCCCCATTGTCCCTTCTCCACCTCCTATTAGTCCAGATTCCTTCCTCCCTTTCTCGTATAGACCCTGGGCCCTCATGTTCATGCTGTTTTATGATCATGCACTGTTGCCCTAGGAAGTTGTCATGCAGGCAGCGGAGCAGAGGCATGCTTCAGAAGATTGGTATCGTCCCGTGAAAAAGCTATTTCGATTCTCTGCCTAGACTTTAGATTGGCCGAATTTACCCTAGGGAGTTGAACCCAGGTTTCCTGCATACCGCATGTACAGCTGAAGGAACTTTGGAAGCGACCTCTTTACGGTCATACAAAGCTGACCTATCAACAGTAAAGCTCACACAGTTATTAGAAACCAGATTATTGAGTCTCGCTCATTACTAATCCATCCAACACAACAACATGAAACATGTTTTTTTTTTTTAAAAAGGGGGTCCGGAAAATTTTGTTAAATGCCAAAACGTTTGGCAGATAAAACTTTTGAGAACCATGGCTCTAAGTTTATTTTAAACTACAGTTTTGCCCTGAATTCACCCCAATAGCATATGGCAGCCACCAGTATGGAGGGGTTGAAAGGTTGGATGGTGTTTTGACTAGTTTTCATGGTAAGTTCCTACTAGAAACGACATGAATGTCCGCAGCAAATATCGTACTCAACAGCTTAGCCCTCTTTGAACTGGGTCCAACAAAGCGGATATGTACAGCTGTTCAGTTCCTGCTTCATTTCCAAAAACAAATATCCAATTCAGTTATTTTATTCACTTTGGTATTTTCATTGCCTTGTTTCATTTGGCTACTAGCACCAAAGCCAAGTCACCGAAATACCAAAAAGTTTGAAATAACCAAATAAATGGATGTAAGTATTGTTTCCATGGCAAATAATTATTTGGATATTCAGTAATTTATCAAAAGATGCGAATAATGTAGATTTTCCATAATGCATTCTGTCGCCCACCCATTACCTTCCCCTTTTCAATTGTTTTAAAATTGCTATCACGTTGTTTTATTGTATTTCCTGCAGTCTTGGTGCTTACTCAATGCTTGGGTGTTGTCGGGGACTGGATGAAGGTGAGCTGGTTGCAGGTGAATCCAGATAAGACTGAAGTGATGATGATTGGACAATCTTGTGTCTTAGAGGATGTTGGCTCACAGCCTGGAAGCGATGGAGTCACCATCCTGCCTGTCCCCCAAGCCCGTAGCCTAGGCTTCATCTTTGACTCAGCCCTTTCTTTTAAACCCTACATTGACTCTGTTGCTAAATCCTGTCGCTTCTCCCTCCATAACATTGCTAAGATTCGCCCTTTTCTCTCTGTCTCGTCTGCCAAAACTCTTGTTCATGCTCTGGTCATCTCTCGCCTCGATTACTGTAACCTCCTTCTCACTGGCCTTCCCCGGTCTCACCTTTCTCCCCTCATCTCTGTCCAAAACTCTGCTGCCAGGGTCATCTACCTCGCCAGTCGCTTCGACCATGTGCAGCCCCTCCTCTCTTCGCTTCACTGGCTTCCCCTTCCTGAACGAATCCTGCACAAGCTCCTAGTCTTCACCTATAAAGCTCTTCACAACCTTGCTCCCCCCTACCTCTCTGCACTTATCGCCCTCCATACTCCAGCCCGTGCACTTCGCTCCTCCTCTGTCCCTTCTCTCACCCTTCCACGCCTTCCCTGCTCCCCTAAGCGCCTTCGTCCCTTCTCACTTGCTGCCCCCCATGCCTGGAACTCCCTCCCTGTCCACATCCGCCTTGCCCCCTCCCTTCATACCTTCAAATCTCTCCTTAAAACTCACCTCTTTCGCTCTGCTCTGTCTGACTCTTTATCCTGCTGAGCCACTATTCCTATACCTACGATCGGTTTACCCTTATCCTTGCAACATGGACCTGCCTGCTGTCATTCTCATCGTAACCAAGCCAAGTACGTGCACTTGAGACCTCGCATCTTCATTAATGTTAGACCCCTTGTCTCTCCCTCTGTTCCCCTTCCTAAGTCTCTCCCCCAGCTCCTGTCTCTCAGATTGTAAGCCCTAGGGCAGGGACCGTGTCTATTTTATTATTTTGTAAAGTGCCAGGTACACTGCTGGCGCTATATAAATGTTTGTTATTAATAATAGTAATAATAATAATAATAATAATACTGGACCCCTTGCTGTGCCTGGAACATCAGGTTGCGGCGCTGGCCAGGAGCGCCTTTTACCAACTCCATCTGGTGAGGAGGCTGTGTCTCTTCTGACTTGGGATCTGGCCATCATCATCCATGCTTTCATTACCTTGAGGCTAGACTACTGCAATGTGCTCTAGGTGGGTCTACCCTTGGTGACTGCTCAGAAGCTGCAGCAGGTGCAGAATGCGGCCGCTCGGCTCCTTTCAGGGCTGGATTGCCATGAGCACATTGCACCACTGATCTACAATCTGCACTGGCTCCCTATAGTCTTCTGGGCAAAAGTCAAGGTGCTGGTTTTGACCTTTAAAGCCCTAAACGGCCTAGGCCCCAGGTATCTGAAAGCTCCGCCATTCCTACCATGTTCCATTGCGGCCCTTGTGGTCAGCAGGGAGCGCCATCTTGCGGGGACCACTTGCCAATCTTGTCCGTATGAGAAGGGCCCCCCAGGGAGACGTTCTCAGTGGCTGCCCTGGTATTATGGAACTCCCTTCCCCTGTAAGTGTGCCAGAGCGTATTCTGGAGGCAGTGCAAAAACATTTCTTTTTTGGCAAAGCGTTTGGCGGGGTTAGGGTTGAGGGCGGGTTTTTCTTTTAAAATGAAGTTTTGAAAGGGAGTTTTATTGTATTTCTATTTTGTGTGTTTTATGGAAGCCTAAAAGAAGTCTAAAATTAATTAATGAATTCATTCATTCAAAATAGTTCTAGGATGTGGATTTTTGTAAAGCACTTGGAGCACCACCTGTCATTTTATTTACAGAGCAAGCTCCCTGCCAAATGGCACTCGAGACGCTTCCCAAAATTAATAAAACAACCTAAAATCTGTTTAAAATCCATTATAAAAACAGTTGAAAAAGGGAAGAAAAAGTACATGAAAAGAGAATCAGCAGTGGATCCTCGAAAAGCACCTGGAAAATAAGAAAGTCTTCTGGTGCTTTTTGAAAGTGAGGTCTCGGGGAGGAGGAACAGGGATGACTATCTAGAAGGTGCAAGTTTTGCCTGGGGGGTGGGAGGCACCACAGCAAAGGCCCAATTGGCTGCCGATTGAATAATAATCATGAATACGAAAACGTCTGTTCAATTTCAGTTCATGTTTGTCATGGGGGGAAATGAGGGAGCCGGGGTATGGAGGAGGGAAGGGGGATCTCAACACTTAACCCTACGCATCCACCGCGCCCCCTATCCCTCCGCTCGGTTGACTGGGATCAGGGAAACGTGCCCGTCAGGA
Organism: Sphenodon punctatus; assembly: GCA_003113815.1. Taxonomy (NCBI): domain Eukaryota; kingdom Metazoa; phylum Chordata; class Lepidosauria; order Sphenodontia; family Sphenodontidae; genus Sphenodon; species Sphenodon punctatus. The sequence goes on along the minus strand of QEPC01006491.1, from coordinate 2,828,756 downwards.
CAGCATAGTGGCCCTGAGGCCTCAACAAGACCAGGCCTCTATCCTCACCGGGCACCGAGCAATAGAGGGAAAGCAAGGCCGTGTGCCATGTACACTCGCTACAGTCACAACCCAGCCCACAGGGGGAGGAAGGGAATCGAGTGACGGCAGTGTGGGGTGGCAGGGACCACGGGAAGAGGGGGACGGAAGCAGGCAGGTGCTCCTGGAGGAGGGAAGGGAGGCACCCCAGGTGGGGGAAGGGGCTCGCACACTCCACTCACACTCTCACACTTACTCACAGGGAGGGGAAACGGGGAGCAGGGACCACACACTTAATCAATACAACCTTACACACGTAGACAACAACACACAAGGAAGGTTCAAAACAAGGCAAGTCACACTTAGCTTCAATAGCGCCCAGCTTCTCATGCTCCGATTACCGGCGCTGTGTGCCTCACAACGCCGGTGTTTTTGAGTGTGTGCTCCGCCCCCCTGCGTGCCTGCAGTCGCGCAGAGAACCGCGGGGGCTCAGGCCCCGCCCCCGCGCTGTGTGAGGTCCTTGGCTGTGTGTCCCTAGCCCCAGCGTTGGGATGGGTTGCCCTGGCAACCTGCTGGGGCGGGGAGATATCTAGTGCCGGTGCGCTCGCCTCTGTTACTGGCAGCGCAGCGACAAGGGGTGTGGGTGGGGGAGGGGCCACCCTGGCGTCTCCTGATGTCTCCAAGCCAGCCCAGGCGGCCGGCGCTCCTGACAAAGTTCCTCCACCTGAAGGAAGAGGTTGATTTCTCACACACCTACTCCAGACTGATACCCGACCCAGAGATCTCTACCATCAGGATTTACTGTGGCTTTCTATGTCGAACAACACATCCGGGATCCAACCTCTGAACACAAAAGCACCTGCAGCTAAACTCAACATCACTGGCGTCACTGACGAAACCCAGTTACCTTTTGTCATTGAATCCAATGCTTCTTAGCTTTGTTATATTCGGGGACCCGTGTTCACTACGTTTTCCTGATTGGCAGCAATGGGGAAAATGCAGTGATCCGGGCGGTTAAGATTAAGTAGCTGCCAGCTTCCCCCACCGTGAGTGGACTGGTGCTTACCAACGTAACCGCATCGTGGATGAACAACAGTCCGCTCTCTGCTGCCGAAGCCAGCCACTGGCCGTGTGGCGACAAACTCAGAAAGGCTGATCCAAACTGGTGGCTTGGTTTCCTCTTCTCTGCTACGTTAATGGTCACGTCTTTCCAATTTGTCTGTCAACCAAGCAGAAGATACCCAGATGATGGAAGTGCCCTCATCAGATGGCTCTATGTAACTCTGGCCCTTTTTAAATGGGCCGCGGCTGCAGGGGCGGTCCGCAGGTGCGCCACAGCATGGGCGGTGTGGGGGAGCTGGCGCAGCCGGGTCCCCCCCTGCTGCATCCCGCCGCATGGAGCAACCAGCGTTGTCGCTGATTGCTCTGTGCATAGGGGGAGGCGGGAATACGTGGGTTGCTGAAGCACGCACTCCCGCATTTGCACAAGATGCTCCCCCATGTGGACGATGGGTGTTTTACACGCGATGAGTGTCGCGTGTAAAAAGGATCTCTGTGATGGGTTTTGGCAAGGGGTGGAGTACCTTTTCCATGCCATGGGACGCTGCAAATTAGCACAAACTCAATGAGCTGGACAGGAGTTGGGGGAGGAGATGTTTAAGGAGTCTGCTCTGGATGGAGTCCAGATGATGGATCTATCAGCTGTCCTTGGATGCATGCCCTTCCCTTGAGCTGAAAGGAAGTGCTTGAGGGGTAGGGGCTGGATCCATGGGTCAGATCCAGGAATTGGAATAGGGCCAAATAAAATCCAGGAATGGGGCCAGGAATTGGAATGGGGCCAGGAATTGATTTGGCTCACAAGCCCCAACCCTGATCTACTACAGAGGATGCCATTTGTAAGAGGGATGGCTTGGCCGTGACACCTCTTCCAACCCCTCTCTCACTGCTGCTGCTCTGCACGACCCTGGAGTACTGTGTCCGGTTTGAGGTGCCTCATATTAAGAAGGTCATTGATAAATTGGAGCAGATTCAGGGGCGGATGGCAAGGATGTTAAAGGGTCTGAAAATGAAGTCTAATGAGGAAACGTTGAAGAAAGTGGGTATGTTTAGCCTAACCAAAAGAAGACTAAAGGGAGACAGGACAGCAGTTTTTAAATATCTACAGGGCTTCCACCAAGAAATGGCAAGGAACTGTTCTGCATTGCCACAGTAGGCAGGGCTAGAAACAATGGATTCAAGTTACAGGAAGCTGGTGGATTTTGGTTCAGTATCAGAAAAAAAACCAACCACGTCCTGACAGAGAGCTGCGCAGCGATGGAACACGCTGCCTTGGGAGGCCGTAGGCTCTCCATTGCTGGAGGTTGGCTGTCTGTTGGGATCCTGCATCCAAGCAGGGGTTGGACGGCATGACCTTCGAGGTCTCTTCCAACTCTGTGGTAAATCACAACAGAACCCCAAGAAATTGGGACCAGAAGTAAGGGTTTTTCCAGGACATAGGGTACAAATCCGATACTAATTTGTACCCAAAGATGGCAGGTCATTTTGGGTACTGGAAATTCAATGGGTGTTATACCCAATTTCAGCTCTACTGGCACAATTGTACAGTAGAGACCGACGTGTGTAATAAACCTGCTTGGTTGGGTCCTTTGGCGCAGTGTCAGAGAACTACCTTTTTGACGAGATGGTACGTGCAGATGAACGGAGCCAGGCTGGTGTAGCCAAACACCGTGTCGTCCTTGTGTCTAACTGCGGAGATCAGAGACTGCTCCATTTCATACTGGCATTTCCGAAGGATGTTGTCCTTGAGCAGCCCTCTCTCGTTGATACACTCCTCGTTTTCTACAAGAGGTAGAGAAGAATGGACACAGAGAAAGTACTAATTTCCCCCAGAGATGGGGTGAATCTGAATTTCCACCTGTTCAGATTTCCGGTCGGAATTGGGCGTTTTGTCTGTTCCGGTCAGAAATCGGAGCCGATGAAATTTGTTTAAAAGGCCAGTTGCGCTTGTGCAAAAATTGCTGCCGGAATGATTTGCACATGTGCAAAATGGCCTCTGCCCATATGATGCCGCTGCCGCTATTCTGAATATAGGCTGCGGCCTTTTCGTGCATGCGCAAAAAATGTGTTTCTTTATTTCGGGTGGGATTTTGATCCGAACCGTTTCTGATCAGGATTCCAATCGTAAAAAATTCATAGCTGTTCCATTTTAAACAGAAGAGTTATTTTGATCCGGGCTGATGTCAATGCGTCTATTTCCCCTTTTAAAAATGTTTTCGCTGCAAAAGCTAGTTGTGTAAAAAAGAGGGTCTGATGTTTCAAACTGGGATTTCTGGATTGGCTGCCAATTCTATGTATGACTTTTAGTAGGAAGTCACTGAAGTCCAGATTTTCAAAAGTGTCTGCCAATTTTAGTTAATAATATTTATATAGCACCAGCAATGTACCTGGTGCTGTACAATCATCACTTATAGTCAGGTCCCTGCCCCAGTGGGCTTACAATCTAAGAGAGACAAGGGAGGGGAACGGAAGAGGCAGGAATACATCCAGGAAGTTGCAGGTGAACATGCTTAACTTACTTTCAGGAGAGAAGAGGATCCTGACAAAATCAGGGAGGAGACTAAGGGGATGGGGGAACTACGGAAGGCATGATGGAAGACGTAGGTTTTCAGGAGGGATTTGAAAGTTGGGAGGGAGCTTTGCGTTAACCTCATTGTAAGAGATGGAGACAAAGGATGCAGCCACATGAGATGTTATATCCCACTTTGGGCAACATTACTACGCGATGCAGGGACTCCTATGCCTGGAAGCAGGAGCAGGCAGCCAGCTACTAAGTGATGGCGTCCTCCCAGGAAGGTCGGGGGAGTACGGTGGCCCAAAGCGAGTTAAAGGGCCCGCCTCCCATGGAGCCGGGCCATGCAGCCTTGCTGAGGCGCAATCTGTGGACTGGCCTGAAGGAACACAGTCCTCTCACCACCGCCTAACTGCTGATCACGGTGGAGCCTCCCAGCCTCCCAGGCCTCCCTCCCCCATGATCAGCTGTTAGGCAGGTGGATCAAGGGGAGGGGAGCCTAACAGCTTCTCCCCCCGCTCCCTGAGCTCTATCCGCCCCTTAGAACTTGCACGGATTTTTCAAGGTGGCTCCTAGAAGGGAAAAGATTCCCCACCTCTGTTCTCCAGGTAGTTAATACAGCGCCATGAAGCTCAAACCTCATGCACAATCACCTGCAGAAGTTGATCCAATAAACCAGCTCTGCCTCTTGCCTCACCGTAATTCATTCTCATACGACCGTCGGGTTAAATCAGAGGCTCCTAAACAGTGGGTCTAGATCCCATGGGGGATCATACCATCCGCAGGTGGGATCTGCGGCACTGTGAGTCTGGCAGGATCAGTACGTACATTCGCTTACCTGTGGTCAACTGAGGGCAACACAGAAAATCATGCAGAGGAGGTGGCACGGTCCAAGGGGGACCTGGGAAGACTTGGCACCAGAGTGATGCAAGCATCGGGGCCAGAGCAGGGATTCAGAACAGGGGTAAAGGAGCAGGGAAGCAAGGCTTGGAGTCCAGGCAAAGAGAAATGTTCAGTGATGGGCCATGGGATTATATTTCAGTTTCAAAATAGGGCGACAGGCACGGGGTACCATTTTCTTAACTGAAACAAAGCAGGTGCTTGAGGAAAATCTACAGCCAGCCGTACTCCCCATGATCTGCAAGATGGATAGATCAGAAATACAAAGCCATCAAGGCTGAGCACAAGGGGCGAGAAAGAATGTCAGAGGAGGGGACAGGCTTTGTTTTTACCCATTGCGATCTTCGAAGGCAGACAAAAGATCTCCAGTCTGGACCGCTTGGTGTCCGGCGGGCAGAGAAGCGCCATCACCTCAATTAATTCGCTCTCCTGATCGTAAGTCGTGGTGAGGCTCACGATCTCATTGCTTAGCACTGAAACCAGAGGGAGACCAAGGCTTAAAACCAGCAACTGCATCCGGTTTATAGATAGATAGCCCTTCACATCAGAGTGCTGGTTAATTCAATGCCTGGCCCAGATCCAACCCTGCAGACACGTCTACACCCATGGGTCCAATCCAGGAGGTGCAAGTTAAGACCCTAGCACCCTAGAGCTGTTTTGCATTCAACTTTCACAGCTTCTGGGGCAGGAAACTAGAGCAAATACTTTATTTCCTGAAAACCTACCTCTTCTGTCAGGCTTCCCCTGGCTTGTCATGGGTGAAATTGCATCCTCCTCCCTCCCTCCCTCAGAATCTCTCCCCCGTAACTAAGGGTATTTTTAAATGGGCAGTGCCCATGCCGGCCCACCCATCCCCCACCCGCCTGAGTGCCCATCTGAAGGCGACGTGGGTAGATGCACACTCTTGTGATCCACAGGCTGCCCACTCATGTATCCTTGTCTCTCCCGATGTTTCCCTCTCCCTTGTCTCTCCCGATGTTTCCCCCCTCCCTTGTCTCTCCCGATGTTTCCCTCTCCCTTGCCTCCCTTCTCTCTCTTAGATTGTAAACCCCTTGCGGTAGGGACCTGTCTAACTATTGATTTTACTGTGCCAGGTATGTTGCTGGCGCTATATAAATAAAAAGTAGTAATAATATTTTTTTAACAGTGACTCCTCATGAGGAAGGACCCGCCAGTTGTGGCAACCCAAACACGTATACAAGATTAGGGCTAAGTCCATATTTGGGAACATGAGCCAGGTGGCAGCAAGATTCTGTTTTGCACTGAATTCTCCTGAAGGAAAAAAACCACCACCAAAAAAACAGGAAACAGGAGTGAATCGGAGCAGCAAAACGCACCTAAACCTCAGGAGCAACAACGCTAGCGGCGGGAAGCGTTAGTAGGGGTGAAGTGGAAACTCTACCCGTGTCTCGTTAGAGCAGGGTAGTTCGATCGTTCCAACGGGAAATCAGAATGGACAAAATTCCGTTCCGATTTCCGATCGGAATACCTTGAGCCGTTTTGTGCATGCGCAAAAGGGCTGCTATCATGCAGGAAAATGGCTATGTAGGACGGCGGCCACCATTTTGTGAATGCATGGTGTGGCCGTGGCCATTTTGTGCATGTGCAAATGGTTCCATCGGAATGCCAATGGAAAACGTCTTCAATCAGAATGCCGATAGAAATTTCGCCAGCCGCTCTGTTTCCGCTGGACTTTTTGCGGAAACGCAACGGCTATTCTGAACCAGATTTGTTAGGCCGGTC
>QEPC01006491.1:2782719-2797840 GCA_003113815.1 Sphenodon punctatus | reverse complement strand
AACAGAATTTCTAGGCATATTGGCAAGCATGATTTGATGGGTAAATACCAGCATGGCTTTAGCAAAGGGAAGTCATGCCTCACTAATCTACTAGGATCGTATGAGAATATGTAGCAGGGTGCATGGTCCTGGAGTAAGTTCTCTCAGGATCAGCACCCCACGGAGGTTCTTTATTACTCAGTCCACATACAGGGGTCAGGGGTGCCTCTTTGTGACAGGTGGGTGCGGCCGCCTTGTCACACAATATCATTGTCTCAGACCACACACCTTATCGGTTTCTACTAACAGGGTGGTATAACTGGGAGAGAAAACCAGACTGGTGATGGGCACCCCCACCTCGAGGCAGTCTTCCATCTGATAGCTTGAGCCTTGGATGTGGTAACAACGCACAATGCCGTCCTGCAGTGCGGAAAACAATATATATATATATTGCGGTTAGAGCGGCGACTAGGCATCCCAACCAGCTACAGTTTCACGCAACAAAATTCGCAGCTTTAACGAACACCCCATCTAAACAAAAAGACATAGCAGACCTGGAAAAGGTGCAGAGAAAGGCAATAAAGATGATCCAAGACGTAGAGCGGCTTCCGTATGAGGAAAGGCTTGACAGGTTAGGGCTATTCAGCTTGGAGAAGAGATGACTGAGAACATAAGAAGTGCCTGACTGGGCCAGACCAATGGTCCATTGAGCCCGGCGCTTGTCTCTGACAGTCGCCAATCTCGGTCACTTGGTGAATTACCCAGCAGGTCACTATGGGGCGATCCATTCCATTGTTCACTCTCAGCTCCCAACAGTCAGAGGCTTACATTCCCCAAACCTACCCAGCTAATACCTGCTAATGGACCGATCCTCCAGAAACTTCTCCAACCCTTTCTGAAACCCAGTTATACGACTGGTCTTGACCACAGCTTCTGGCAACAAATTCCACAACTTAATTGTGTGTTGAGTGAAAAAATACTTTATTTGTTTTAAATCTACTACCAGTTAGTTTTGCGGCGTGTTCCCTAGTCCTAGAACTATTTTAGTGGATAAATAACGGTTCCCTATTAACGTGTTCCACGCCGCTCATGATTTTATAAACTTCTATCGTATCGCCTCTCTGTCATCTCTTCTCCAAGCTGAAGAGCCCCAGCCTATCCAGCCTCTCTTCGTAGGGGAGCTGTTCCATATCACTTAGCATTTTTGATGCCCTTCTCTGTACCTTTTCTATTTCAAATATATCTTTTTTCAGATGGGTGACTAGAATTACACACAATATTCAATGTGCGGTCGCACCATAGATTTATATAGCGGCATGATAGAAGCCTACAAAATCATGAAATGTGTGGAACCAGGTAACTAGGGAGCTGCTATTTTCCCTTTCTAAAAACAACAGAATCGGGGGGGGGGGTCACTCCAGGAAATTAATGAGCATTAGATTTAAAACAAATCAAAAGAAATACTTTTTTCACCCAATGCACAATAAACCCGTGGAACTCCTTGTCAGAGGATGTTGTGCAAGCCAGTAGTATAACTGGGTTCAAAAAGGGATCGGATATATTTTTGAAGGCCAGGTCAGTGAAGAGCTACTAGTTAGGTTAGTCGGGGAGACGGGACCCTTGATTGCCAGGAACTGGGGGACGATGTCACTAAATGGATTACACCATTGTAACCAGCTGTGTACTCCCCTGAGATAACCGAGGCTGACCGCTGTCAGAGACAGGATGCTGGGCTGGATGGACCACTGGTCTGACCCAGTAAACGGCACGTCTTATGCTCTTAAAATAATGAAAACCATTCCCCCCCCCACACACACACCCTACTTGAATCTGGAATCCATGCATTATTTGATTAATCAGGCTGATTAATCGATGAATGCTTTTAACCCTAAGTAGAAATGAAACTCAGAAGCCCTTCTTTGAGATGACACTGGAGCAGGATGAGAAAAACTTGGCCCACTGGCTGGATTGTTCAAGAAGAACCAGGGGTGGTTATAGGGTCTTATTTGTGTCATGTGGAAAAGCAGAGTAAGGCTGGAAAACACAAAACAACGGGACAGTCGGTTTGGGAACGCTCCTTCTCTGCTCCCATCCTATGCCAATTCTCGCCCCCTCCCCTTCTCTTTCCAGTAACTCCAGGACCCTTTCCTCAAGTGGAAAGCTCATTATCCAATGCCTTTTGCTATACACAAGGCAGACTTTGGATGCTTTTAGACAGAGCGAGGAAAAGAGGGTTACTTACCAGTAACTCAGTTCTTCGAGAGAGCTCCGCGTAGTCTCACTATTGGGACTTTTCCCTGCCCTGCAGGAGATTGGGACCTTGATTGCATCAGCCGTTTCTAGGAAGAAAACCTGGAAAAATCCAGACTATTTAAAGGAGCTCCTTCCCCCCTCCCTTCTTGTCAATTACGCGAGTGCCTGATCGCGCGAGAGCAAAGCTAGGATAAGAAGGGATAGGAGCCCGCCCACCTCAGTTCCTTCCAACCCTCAGCACAGAGGAGAAAACCTCCGCACCTCAGAGGGGAAGGATGGGTGGGCGGTGAGGTAGGCGGGCCGTGAGGTGGGCGGGCCGTGAGGTGGGTGGGCCGTGAGCTCTCTCAAAGAACTGAGTTACTGATAAGTAACCAGCATTTCTTCTTCAAGGATCTCCGCGATTCTCACTATTGGAAGAGCGAGAAGCAGGATAGACCACCTACCAGAGGAGGAGGGTGACGGTGAGGAGGTAGTCAGGAGCAGAATGGTTGGAGGACTGCTTGTCCCACTGCTGCATCCGACCTGGCCGCCACGTCCAGGGAGTAATGTTTCGAAAATGTGTGGACAGATGACCAGGTAGCAGCTTTACAGATATCGAGCAATGGAATGTTTCTAAAGTTCGCCAAGGAGGTAGCTACAGCCCTAGTGGAGTAGGCTCGGAGTCCAACTGAAACGGGGGCGTTAGCCAACTGATAACAACTGCTTATGCAAAGGAGAATCCACTTAGATATTCTCTGTGTTGATACTTTGACACCTATGTGTTTTCCATCATAGGTGATAAAAAGTGCATCCGTGGATCTTATAGATTTAGTACGGTGTAGCTAAAAAGAGAGAGCTCTCTTAACATCTAAAGAGTGCATCATTCTGTCCGTTGCAGTGGCATGTGGTTTAGGATGGAAGACAGGAAGGAAGACTGTCTGATTAACATGACAGTGAGACACTACCAAGTGGGCGTGTCGCGGGTAGGGCTGATGCGGCAGCAGCTGTTACCGCGCCGCGATTCCATTCCGCCATTTTGGAATTGCCCGCACCACACTGCGACTTTTCTGCAGACATTCCGCTAATTCCGGCCCGAGACACTGTAAGCTGTACGTGGTGGTCGCTCACAGAGAGTGGTGCGGGACAAGTGGCAGACTTCTTAAATCCCGGTTTCTTTGGCATAGTCCTCAGTTTCTGAGGCGGTCTGATTGGGGGCAATTCTCCCCCCCCCGGCGGCTCAGGTCCCTCCACCTCCCATGGAAGGGAGACAGATTACCGCTAATGGTCTCTTTATGCAATTTGAACAAAAGAAAGAAAATAAGAAACTAAAATAAAAAAGCAATCGAGTTTTTTGTTTTGTTTTACTGACGCACACTGAAAAGCGTTAAGGTGTTCCAATCGCAAGAGCGGTTGGAAGGAACTGAGGTGGGCGGGCTCCTATCCCTTCTTATCTTAGCTTTGCTCTCGTGCGATCAAGGAGGCCCTTCCCCCCTCCCCTCCTGTCAATTGCGCGAGTTCCGGAAGTAGTCTGGTTTTTTCCAGGTTTTCTGCCTGGAAATGGCTGATGCAATCAAGGTCTCCTGCAGAGCAATACTGAGCATCGCGGAGGTCCTCGAAGAAGAATGGACGGTTACGGCATGAATCGCGTGTTTGACTGTTTTGTGTAAACATGGGAAGGGGTTTTTTTTGTGTACCTCAATAACCACCCATTTGCTGCCTGGAAGAGTTGCGGGTGGCAGAACCATGTTTTCCATCACTCTGTCTCTCTCCTTACGTCTAAGCTATCGGGTGGTGTGTTCGCAACCATTTCTGGTCCGTATGTCCTGATTCCTTCCTGTCTGCCCTGAATCCTTCACTCCGCGCCCCTGCCAAGAGCCTGTTCTTTGCTGCACGCTGACAGCTCTTTCCTTACAGCACACTGTCTTTGTGCTCTCCCAAAGCACCCGGAGAGGGAGCGTGGGGGGAGCAGTGAAGAATGAGCTGTTTAGCTGCAGCACAGAGCAGAAGATTTGGGGCAGACCTGACCGCTCTCCTGCATGGACTACAACTCCCATAATTCCATGGGAGTGTTTCTGCAGAGAGAGCTTCCAGTGTGAGGGGCAGGCAGGACTTCGATTAGCCCCTGGACATGGCAAGGCAGCCATTGCATCTAAGGTTGCATTCCCATCTGCGGCGGAGAGACGCCCCCTCCGAGGGAAGAAACGGCAGCGGGGAGGAGCCAGGGAGTAGAAGAAGAGTCGCGCACGTCAGGGCAGGACTTTGCACCTTGACATGCGCGAGGGAAGCCGTGGCAGATTCCCGTTCGCACCAACTCTTCTTCTGCTCCCCGGCTTCTCCCCACTGCTGTGTCTTCCCTCGCGGGTCTCTCTGCCACAGATAGGAACGCAGTCTAAATACGGAAACGTATTAAACACGGGGAAATGTGTGGCTATACACACATTCAGCCACTCCTTTCTGGCGCCCTTTGGCGAGCAACCTGCAGTGGGGTCATTATGCCTGTTCATGACCCATTAGGTGTTTGCGACCCATCTGGCTCTGCCCAAAAGCAGCAATTGTAAATCCTCAAGGGTAGCGGCAGAGATGGGAGCATTGGTAGCATAGGCGGTGCCTTGATGCCGATGTTTCCTGCCTTCCCTACAGCTCCCTAGGACCTGGCCACACCTCTGATCCCATTCCTCATGCCACCGCTCCTCTTGGAGACCCCTCTCCACTGCTCCTCCTGGGGTCCCCCTGCCACTGCTCCCTGGCTCAGTTCAAAGAAAGTCAAAGCTGCCCCTCCACCTCCTATCGGGGTAGCCACTGGATGTGCCGGTGGCTATCTGACAGTGCCACATGTGTCAACTGCCCACCAACACGTAACGGGAAATAGGAGACAGACGTTTCCCACGTTTCCTACTATGTCTGGTAAATACCCTGTGAAACAAAAGAGGGGTTCCCTCACACGTCTGCTGCATGGTGGGTTCCGAGACATCATTGCTTTTGAACATACTTTTATTCAGAATTTCCCCCAACTGGTCTGGTTCAAGAAGGAAGGCTTCCTTACACTTCCAGCTGCATAAAGCCCGTCTCGATGAAGTGCCATGGCCAGCAGGACCGACTTCGGGGAGTCCTGGCTTCCTGGGAAAGCAAAACCCACCCACCCACCCAAAAAAAACCACGTTAGAAATGACCTTCTGTTAAAAGTATTTCAGTGAATCGTTTTGGGGTGTCGAAGGTTCTGACAACCTTGTGCAACGCGGAGAATTGCGGCACAAGCAGCACTGGCTGCTCCCACGTTCTAACAATGCACCACAGTGATGTGGGAGGAATCGTAAAGATGAGACGGTCGCTCAGTCTCTATGGTTATTTTTAACCTTTGCCCTTTCTCCCGAGTCTGCCCACAAGAATGTCAATTAGCTTTGGTGAGGGTCTTTGTGATATGCCTTCTGGCCCACCGTAATCCCCTGAGCCTAACGGGGTAGGAGATATGGGACTGCAGTGGTCCAGCCCAATGGTCTTGAGCTTGGACCCCAGTGACAGTCTGCTGTGGCAACTGCCAGGAGGTGGGGACCACTAGAATGGGACAACGTGATAGATCCACTGCCCCAGGCTACCAACCAGAGGCTGGATCCTCTGCTGCTGGTTAACCCTAACCTAGACGTTCATGTCAAATGATTCCATCCATTGAGGTTAAGGGGTGGAGACTTCCAGGGTCAGAGGGCAGTGGGTCTTCAGTCAGTCTTTGAAAAACACCCAAGGAGGGAAGATTTCATGACCACCCAGGGCAACCTATTCCATTGCCCTGTGTCTATCCTTAGGAAGATTCCCCTAATACTTAACTGAAGCATTCCTTGCTGGAATTTAAGCCCATTCCCTCTTGTTCTACCTTCTGTCACAGCGCAGAATAAATGTCCACCATCTTTTTTTTGTGGCACCATGTTAGATATTTGAAACTGTTATTGTCTCCTCCCTTAGTCTTTTTTCCCCTCTAGGCTAAACATACTTGGTTCTTTCAACCTTTTCTCATATATGGCTTGCATTCTAGCCCTTTTAGCATTTTGGTGGCTCAGCTTTGAATTCTCTAGAACTGAAACGAGTGCCTGCAAAAATGGATATACCCACTGAATTTCCGGTATCCAAACTGACCTGACAACACGGGATACGGATCGCTACTCAATTCTGACCCGATTCAAATACCCAATGGCCTAGAATGTCGACTTCCGGTCATGGGGAGTTAACTTCTGGACCTGATATTTCAATTTCCGGTACTGATTTTTTTGGCTTTCTGTCATGGAATGTCGACTTCCGGTACCGATTTTTTGGCTTTCTGTCATGGAATGTCGACTTCCGGTACCGATTTTTTGGTTTTCTGTCATGGAATGTCGACTTCCGGTACCGATTTTTTGGTTTTCTGTCATGGAATGTCGACTTCCGGTACCGATTTTTTGGTTTTCTGTCATGGAATGTCGACTTCTGGTACCGATTTTTTGGTTTTCTGTCATGGAATGTCGATTTCTGGTACCGATTTTTTGGTTTTCTGTCATGGAATGTCGATTTCCAGTACCAATTGTTTGGTTTTCTGTCCCAATTTCTTTTGGTTTTCTGCCCCGATATACCATTTGGTAAAATCGGAAAAATATTAAAAAAAATTGGGACCAGATATGATCAATTTTCTGGAGAGTCGGGAACCTGATCGGTAATGGCGTACCCTGTTGAGTACCCAATGCAGTACTCAGAAATGTACTAATAGGAAGCAACTCAACAACCTGTCTCAGCTCTCCTCTTCAATTTGCTAACCTCCGTATTGAAATGCAGTGTCTAGAACGGAACACAAGACTCCAGGTGGAATGCTACCTGGTTTGGCAATTTGTGCAATGCAGACAGATGCGACCGTCGCATTTCAGACAGGTCTGTAAACAATCTGTTTCTCTCAGCTTTATCTGATAGGTAGTTGGACTGAAATGGAGAACAACTCCAAGGGGGTACAGGGGTTTCTCGCCGAAGCCAACCACCTTCAAGAAGCAAATACCTTCCGTTCTCCAGGAGCCTTCCGAAAGCTGAGGCAAGGACCGAAAGGTTGTTCGTCTCCTGGCTGGAAAGGAAAGTAAAGTATAGAGCACCACCTCCGTGTCATGTTGTTGGAAGTTCCCGTCTTCTCTGCCACCCACTCATAATACCCATGGCTTAATCTATGTGTATGCAGGGGGGAAGGTTAAATTCAAAGGGGGTGGGGTCGAGCCCCGAGAAATTTTTCCAGAGTGTGCACCCCAAAATCTGAAAGACCAGGAAAAGGTTGATACTGGCCATTTGGCGGCTGGAAACAGAAGCCAGAAAAAACCCTGCCTGGTTTATTTGGCTTTTATTAATGACTTTCCTGCTCCCTGCCACCCCAGTAGTCCCCCGCCTGCCTGCCCTGATCTTGACTAGAGAATAGACGTTCCTGTGATTGTCTCAGTCGCAGAGAAGCAGGTTAGAGCAGTGGCTGGGTTGCTAGCCAGAGAACAGGGCTCACTGTTCTACTCCGACAAGCTTTGGGTTGGGAGGTGTGGCTTCTGGGACAGGGTGTGTGGCTTCAGGGGCAGGCTTGAGTCTTAGCAATTTTTTTTTTTAACAAATGAAGCACTGCTTATGCCTAGAACTCCCTCCCAGCCTGTAAATCCCTCCTAAAAACCCACCTCTTCTGTCAGGCGTTCCCTAGTTCCTCACCCCCGTAAACTCCACTGTCTTCTCCTCCAGGATCCCCTGCCTCCCTCTGAAACTAAGTTAAACACGTGCCCCTGACACTTCATGGATATATCTCAGTTTCAACTCTCCCATCCTAGATTGTAGGCCCCTTGGGGCAGAGACCCATCTCTGATCATGGTGGTTCAGCACCAGGCACATTGCTGGCGCTATAGAAACAAGAAGGCTATAGTTATTATCATTTCTAGAAGGCCAGTTCTGTTCCTGGCACTGAAGGGTTGGGATAAGAAACAGGTGACAATCATGTGCAATATGGATCCCGCTTTCCTGTAGGGCAGACTTTCACAAACTGTGACCCACGTGGCTGTCAGAGTTGACCTGTCGTGGGTGCACAGAACAGGCTGCAGCTCCAGTAAAGCATGTTTCGTTCCTCTTTGGCGGCGGCAGTGAAGACCAAAGCGGCCCGCTCTGTGAAGCTGCAGCCAACACCGCAATGAGCATGCGCCGTGCAGCGGCCAGCTTCAGAGAGAGTGCACAGTGATCTACAAAAAATACTGATGACTGATAATCAGGTCTGGCCTTGCTGTAGAGTGACCTCCCCGGGCTCCAATCTTTTCTCTCCTTCTGGGGGCCCCACAGCAGCCCCCGATTTCACCAGAGCAAGGTGCAGAGCCCCACTCTCCCCAAATGCAACCGCCTCTAGGGTCCCACATATGATGCCCCCAAGGGGGAAAGGGATGGGATCATCAGGGCCCCTCCCCCTGCATATTATCTTTGCCCTGGATCCTGCAAATTCTAAGGCTATTGAGAATGGTTCTTATCAAAATCCCCAATACTTGGGAAGCACCGTAGCGAACAGAGCACAGAACTGGGAATCGGGATCCCTGGGCTTTTCACTGAAGACAAACCCTTTCAGTGCAAAGCTGACCTAACCCTGCTGCTGCACACACAGAGGTATGTGCCTCCTGTGTTGCAGACCATCAGACACTCCAGTTCCTAGTGAGATTCTGGATTCTGCCATTAAGCAATGCTAAAGAGAACTTTGGAAGGGTTTTGTTTTGCAAGGGGAAAATTGCTGCGATCGCGGCGGGGACGAGGCAGAAATCCCCATACAGAGCTCCAGGATTTTGCTAAACAGAACAGAAGAGGAGACACTGAATGCAAACAGAACTTAATAAGCCTGACAGTTTCACTTAGTTACAATAAATGGGAATGATGGAAGACAAAAGCTATTTTTAGTTTAAAATTATTAATATTTTTACCCCAGCCCAGAAGTGGCTCAAGGCAGCTTGAAATAATTTTAAAAATAAGCTTTAACTAAAATACATATAAACACAAAATCCCACCTGCCCCCACATCCAAACCGTCTCATCCCGCTCCTTCCATCTCTCGCCCAGAGGATTCCCCTCCTCCTCCCCAGCCCACCCACCTCTCACCGAGAGGCCTCAAAACTTCTCCCAACCACAGAGGTCCGAGCCTAGCATTCCCACCCCTCCCGCCTAGCCATCCCAAATTCACTCTACCCGCTCCGCCAGCATTAATACAGCCTTAAATCTCAGGCTGTATTCATGGGGAGAGGGGCATGGGGAGTTACGGGGAGAGGGTTATGCCCAGATTCCTCTGTCGGGGGACAGGCATAGGTGGCAAGGGGGGAGCATAGGTGACTTGTGCAGCACAGGGCCATGGGGTCTGGGCATAACAGACAATGCCCCCAGATTTTCAGAAGCCCTATAGAATCCTATAGAACCCCTGCTCAACCCTCATTCCTGTGCCTCCCTGCTATTGACAGTTACCAGTCACCGATGGGCAGGAGGGTTATACCCAGACTCCTCTGTGAGAGTGGGGGGTACAGGCATGGGGTAAGGGGGAGGGCTATTAGGGGTGCCACCAATGCAAATTTTTACGGAACACTTATACATGTTGCAGGCCCTGCATCGGCACCTTAGGCACCAACGCAGGCCCTGAAACATGAATTTTTCATAAGTGTTCCTTAAATGTTTGCATCAGTGGCAACGCTAAGGGTTATACCCAGACTCCTCTGTGAGAGTGGGGGGTACAGGCATAGGGGAGCAAGTGGAAGAGGCTTATGTCCTTGACCCTTCTGTGGGGGTGGGGGCATGGAGGGCAGGATAGGGGATAAAAATTGTAACTTTCTATTGGGTTTTAAACTTGTAATTTTATATGCAAGTCATTTGGGGTTTTAATATTGAACTAGGATTTGTGTTCTTAGATGTCTTAGGAAGCCGCCCCAAGTTCTTCAGGGAGAAGGGCAGGGTATAAATAAAAAAATTAACTAAATAAATACCCCCACCCCCGGTCCCCACTCCTGTCGCAGCCGTTCAACCAACAACCCTCAGAGCGGCCATTTCCCACCTTTATCCTGCACCGTCTTCTCGTGGAGGTGGGACGCCTTTGCTGTCTCCGCGGTAATTTTCAGTATATACCCCTCTTCGCAGCCCATGTACAGGTCGGATGTCGCGGTCCAGCAATGGACAGTAGGGTGGACTGTAGGTTGGATGTCATCCTTGGGCTTCAATAGAAAATCCAGCAAGCTCCAGTTAGGAGAGGTTGCGCCTTGATGTTCAAAATAACAAGTTTGGATAGAGAGCCAGTGGTGGTGTAGTGGATAAGGTGCTGGACTAGGTCCTGGGAAGCCAGCGTTCGAATCCCATCCTAGCCAGGAACTCACTGTGAGAAGTCACAACCTCTCTGCCTCAGTTCCCCCATCTGTGAAATGGGCATGTTTGTCTGTCTCTCCCTGTGTTCCCCTCACCTTTGGCCATCTTCGATTGTAAGCCCGCTGGGGCAGGGACCTGCCTCGGGCAATCTGTGACTATAAAGTGCTGCGTACGCCTAGTAGCGCTATAGAAATGATTAATAGTGGCAGAGGGAAAGGGAGTGTATGAGAGAAAAGGGCCAATTTGGGTAATGAAACACAATGTTAATTTGCTTTGCGAGAGCTGGTGTTGGACCACTGAGAGCAAGGTTGAAGACCATCTTAGCTGTAAACCCATAGAGATGAAATGGGTACTTGCAGGCAACAGCTGCATTTCTGAGTACCGTGTTGGCTATCCGACAGGCTACCTGATCACCGATCTCTTTGGAAAAGCAGGAGAAAACTTAGACTGGTGGATCTTTGTCACGTCCTCTGGACGAGCAACGTCCAGCACTCGTTTTATTAGGAGGTTGTGTTTTTTTGGGTGGGGTGGGTTATGACCCATATGAAGTTTTAATTGTTTTTAATATTTAAATTTATATATTTTTCTATTTTGTATTGTACGCCACTGCAGCAGGTGAGGGCAGGGTATTCAATTTTTGAATAAATAAAAATCAATACATTTAACCCTTGGTTTGCAGATCTTACGAGGATGCCTGTCTGTACGTACGGATTTTTTTTTTTTCAAAAGCCTAACTAGTTACACTGATTTGGAGGCTTCCTGCGTGAGGGCAGATGGATACCCAGTGGGTGAGGGGAACGGAGCAGAGTAGGTGTGCCAGATTCCTCTGCAAACGGAGGATGAGAAACAGAAGGGGGGGAAAAACCCAAACAACCCCACACCAAAACTCACGGCTTTAACCTTTTCCGTCCTGGGGGCCACTTTGAAAATTAGCACATGCTCTGGGGGCTGCACAGGAGTTGGGGGCTGGGGGGGCTTAAGGGATGCACTCAAGAAAAGGAGGGCCCAGATGATGAATCTGTCTCCTCTTCCTTGTGCGCCTGCCCTCCTCGCTGATCCCTTCCCCTGAGCTCAGCCTTTCAGTGTTTGAGGATACTAGATTCACTGATCCAGGAAATGGAAAGCAATCCAATAAAAACAAAACAAAACCATGGGTCAAATCTGGCCCGTGGGTCAGAGATTCCTCACTTGTGTGTTTAACTATAAAGAGAGTGAAACAAAAAACCTCGCTTGCGGTTCCGTGCATTTCCTTACGCTCTACTGCCTCACAGTGGCCAGACATGGTTATATCACCAGCTCAGGTCATCCAATCCTGAGGTGTATTAAGAGCAAGGTGTCAGGGCTCGCTATCTCCTTCGCCGCCGGCGCAGGGTGCCCCAGGCGTCTCGCGAGGCCGCGCTGGGCTCCGGGCTCCTTGGGCCCAACACGGAAGCGGCGGAGAGAGAGGCCGCACCGGCACTGCCTGTCCACACGGGCGCAGTGGAGACGCAGGGCGTACGGCGCTCCGCACGCATACGCACGCAGCAGGGGCGCAGCGCCGCAGCTAAAGATGGCGACCGGCCGTGACCATGCTGCCGGAGACCAGCTTGCTGTGAGACTGACCCCTTGCACTTGGATTCGTGTTGGTAGTGAGGGGTTTGGAGTATCAGCGTGTGTGTGTGGGTGAAGAGTGAGAGGGGACGGGGTGAGTGTGTGATAGGTGTATTGTGGCTACAGGGGAACGGGGGAAGCGAGAGTGGGCGGTGTGAGTACGGGTGGTGTGTTGTGTATATCCCTGCACCTCTTCCCCCTTCTGAGTGGGTCCCTTCCTCCCTTGCATTCCTGAGCGTTGGTCCTCCGACTCCTTCCCCCCTCTTCCCTACTACCCTCACGCTCCGCCCTACCCTTGTTTCCCCGAGCACTGGGACTAGTTGAGTGGGGGGGTGTAACCATCTGTGTGGGAGTGTGGTGGAGATACCTGAGTGGGGGTCTTGCGCAGGAGTGTGGCATCTCTCCCCCCTACGACGATCTTGCCTCGTTCCCAGTAGGGAACATAGGGCTCTATAAGAACCTGAGGGGTGTTTTTCGTATAGTGCACGCGACCCCCCCTCCGGTGGTGTGAAACCAGGTGTAGCAAGGGGATAAGGGTCCACCGGGTCTTCCCCCTTTCCCTGGGATACCCCATCCCATACACAAGGAACCTTTGATAAATACGGCCTAATAAAAGAAACCATTCCAAACACTTTGTCTCTCTCTCTCTGTCACTTGGGACCAACACAGAAACCGCACACTATCTCTGGATAAATACAGAAAACATTCTTCTCAACCAATTCCTAACTACTCACCAAGGCCACGCATCTGACTATTTACTCCGTCTTGTCAAGACTTGGAAGGCCACATTTGGCCCTGAGGCCTGAAGTTTCCCATCCATAGACTGGAGTCTTAGTGGTTGGTGTAATAAGGAGGGGCTGGGTTTTAGGAGAAAGCGACAGGCTTTAGCAACAGACTGAAACTGAGGTGCAAAGGAGAGGGAGGAGTCAAAGATGAACCCCAGGCTACGGGTCTTGGGGACCGGCTGGAAGGTGACATAGTCAATGGAAATACAGAGAAGTATGGGAGAGGATGGTTTAGGAGGAAAGATGAGTTTGGTCTTGGAGATGTTATGCTTGAGTTGACGGTGAGACGTCCAAGCAGAGATGTCAGAGAGACAGTTAGTGGTAAGATGGAGGGGGATGCATAATTACAGTACCATGCAAAAAATATATCATGGCTCCCACCCATTTCTGCATCCCTTAGTGTTCTGTCCTGTTGAAAGAGATGTTAAAAAGCCTGAGGGACAATACAGGCAGCAATAGTTACCCGGAATGTTTCTGCTTCATCCCCAACCAGCCCGGCAATGGCTGAAATTGGCAACTCAGGGCCAAAGTAGCAGTCCTGGATGTCGGCGTGGGAAAAAAAGACGCTCTGCTCATACAGCACGGTCCCAGTTTCAGCTGGGAGTTTGACAGGCCTGCAGAGAAGGAAGGAAGCGGAAGGATATTTGGATGATCCATGTCGAAGCCCAGATGGTAATTTGGCTTTCAGAACCAGAATGCATTGATGGTGTGGTGGTTAGAGATGAAACTAATCCAATGTGAATTTCAAATTTGCCCTATTTGTTTTGGTCCCGACAAAGCGGAAGTAAACCTGGAGTCACGTCACTCTTTGGTAGATATCCATCTGGGTTACTTCATTTTGGTATTTCGGTTATTTGTTTTTGTTAAGAACATAAGTAGCACCATACTAGGTCAGACCAATGGTCCATCCGGCCTAGCATCCCGTCTACGACAGCAGTCATACTCAGTGGCTTTGGAGAAGTACCCAACAGGCCATAATGGAATGATCCATTCCCCGTTGTCCACTCCCAGCTCCCGACAGTCAGAGGATACATCCCCCGACCTACTTGGCAAATAGCCATTAATGGACCTATCCTCCAAGAACTTATCCAATCCTCAAACCCAGCTACGCTACTGGTCTTGACAATGTTATCAGGCAACAGGCTCTAGTTACTTCATTTTGGTTCTACCAACGTCATCACG
This sequence comes from Sphenodon punctatus, assembly GCA_003113815.1. Classification (NCBI taxonomy): domain Eukaryota; kingdom Metazoa; phylum Chordata; class Lepidosauria; order Sphenodontia; family Sphenodontidae; genus Sphenodon; species Sphenodon punctatus. The sequence goes on along the minus strand of QEPC01006491.1, from coordinate 2,783,733 downwards.
CACATGTGCAACAGTTGAAACAAAGAGCAACGATATGAATATCCTTTTGGTTGAGGATATTATTAGGAAGGCGATCCAAAATGGCAAATAACACTTGTGAATCCAAAGCCGCCTATTGGTTTCTCTACTAATGGTGATGTTGCAGTAGAGTGTTACAATAACGAAACAATGATGAAGACAATTTTCTGCTGACATATTATTGCCGGGGAAAAAAAGAGCAATGGCCATTGTACACAAGAGGTGGTACCCATACTTTGCAAAACCCCACCTGTATGTCATGGAAGCTGCACAAAGTCACACCCCTCCTCTCTCTATCTCACCCCCCCTCCCGGTCTTGGTGTCAAGTAGCCAGAACAAGTGGCAGGAGCGGACACGGCAGGGGACACAATGCAGCTGAACCATGCCTCATGGGTGCCCCGGGTTCTGTCCCCAAGCCACCCAAGCCCCTCCTGGGACCTACTTAAGACCATCCTAGGATGCACCGGTGGACATCGGACTACTCAGAACTAGATGACCCTTGAAATCCCTTCCAACTCTCTGACTGTAGAATCTGGGAGCACCAACTCAATTCACATATGACACAAGATAAGAATTACAATTTTAATTGGCTTCAATTTATTGTGTTGTCTTAAATCCAAATTTGATGCAGATTCTTAGCTAATGGTCGTAAGTGTTTGAGCCTCGATCCCAAAATTAACTCCACTTATTCCTTCTGGCCTGGGAGGATCGCCACTTACCTCGACTTGAGATGATGCTCTTCATCGTTCCTTTCAATATTCCAAAGACTCATGGAGCTTCCGTTGGACAAACACAGTTGGCGCCAGTTCATGGGGTTAAAACTCATCGAGATCGCTTCGAACCCGGGCAGGGACATGCTGCACAAAAGGAGGTTTGCTTGCCAGTCCCTAACAAAAGGGGGGGAGGGGGGGAGAGAAAAATTACAGCTGCTGAGTCCCAAAACACACACGCTTGATTCTTGATCAGGCATCTCAGGGCGGCTCACAACATTTAAAA
>QEPC01006491.1:2770814-2781090 GCA_003113815.1 Sphenodon punctatus | reverse complement strand
CACAAGCGCAGTCCGGGGACAGACGAGACGGTCCGTTTGATCACGATGGGGAATTACATTCAACACGCAAACGGAGATGGTCCGGGCAGGACCTCCATTTGCGTGTTGAATGTGATTCCCCCCCCATGATTCACGGGGGTTAACATCTGTCAGGGAGCTTCCATTCCCCCCAACAGATGTTACGGGACCACGATCACCAGGTGGGTATTCACCGTGGTTCACCGTGATCTCGTAATGTATGAAAATACCCTTTGTCTCTAGATCTTCTTAAATTTGGGACCAACGTGAAAGTGCTAAATAATAAAATAATTTTAAAAAAACAGTTGGTCAGTTTAATCAATGAATGCAGTGATCCGAGAGACAGTAAAAACATTTTTACAAAAGATATTTTTTATATGAAAAATGTAAATATTAAAAAAGTTAAAAAAATTAAAATGCCATTTTGAAATAAAAAGCAAATAAACGCGATGCTTTTGCGGTATAAAGCTCTATGGAGAGTCCCAAGTATTTTAGTGCTTATTTAACTCATTCTTTAAAACAGTTAATTGAGTCAAAATATCGATCACTTGACAGCCCTATTAAGGCCGTTAGCAGGTCCAGGAGATGGCATAGCAGCTTTATTATATATTGTTAAGGATGTACCAAAGAAGAGCTATTCAGTCTGCATGCTGCTCTAAATTGGTTTAGAATAATCTGGCAGATCCAGTTTGTGAGAAATTCACTCAGAGATATTGAATAAGATGCAAGAAAATAGTTCTCATCAATACAGGGCTTAAAAAGAAAGTTTTTAGGATATAAGATACAAATACATTCTAGGTTTACAACTGCAGAGGTATCTTATCATGAGCTCCGAGCATTTACACGTGTATTTGAAGCCCCATCAATACCAAAGGGAGTTTCAGACCTAAATTCTGACATGCAAAAGCTGTCATCGTCGCAACTTTCTCTTTTAAGATCTGTCAGCGTTGTCTGATCTCAGCTGTCTCAAACAACACTACGATCCTTTTGAAGTAGCTAGTTTACTCCCAACACGAAGTGATGTGATGCGGGGAGCTGAAAAATCTGGCACCGAAGCTTTGCTTTGATCAGAATAGATCTAGGGATAAAAAAAGCCTGCCGGGAAACGGAGGCCTTCATCATCTGCAAGCGTTTGAAATGTCAAACCTGAGTTTTAAAAAAAATAATCTCTTTTATCTGTGCACAACCAGTAAAGCGATAATACATACTTGGCACTTCCGTCGCATTTTGTATAAACTGTGTTACAGGCCTTTAACTAATTCAGGCTTGCAAAGGCACTGTGAGATAATTAAGGAGCAGTATCCTCTTAGCAAACGTTACACGGCATGGAAGTGAGGAAAGAAGTTAAATGACATGGTCAAGTGCATAGAGGGAATCAGTGTCAGGGGGGAAAAACAACACACAGTTCCTGTGTTCCAGACCTTGCCTCTGGCCGCTCTCTCTCAAGCTGAATTCACACAAGCCTTTCCTTCTGCCTCTTCAACTTCTGATGTGAGCCTGTAATCTCGCTTTTGAAATATTTCCATGCACTCTCTCCAACCTTTAAAAGTTACCCCCTATTGCCGTGGCCGCTGCTAAGTATCCCATAAGGCTGCGGGATACGACACTGGGTGTAAACAGGACCCGCCTGGATCCATTTTAGATGGACCTGACAGTTGCTTCAACCCCTTGCCCCACCCCGCACCATAAAGTTGCGGGCAGATTGCCTGATGGTCTAGGCGGATGCCCACAACTCTATGGTGTTGCCCAGGGCAACGACCGGCCGAAAGCAGAGCTACAGGACAGAACTACCGAGCAGACAGACCGCAGTTCCACTTCAGGCCGGTGCCCCAGGCTTGGCTGGCCTGCTCTGCAGGCGGTGCGCCGGAATGTTCTGGAGCTCTACAAGCGGGGCTGGCCGAGACCGGGCACTGCTTCCACATCTGGCGGTGTGCTGTGCCTTTCGATGGCCAGGCCAGCCCGGGGGTGAAGCAGGCCGACACGAGCAGCACCGGGGCAGCCTTCGTCTGAACGCACCCTACGGTGCAGACAATCTGACAGCAAGTCTTCACCAATTACGAAAAATATGTCAGATCGACATAGCGCGGGCTGATAAACCTAGGTTTTTGAGTGATATTTTTTTGGGGGGCTGGCCACGCATCTTGTGACTTAGCCCTTTCACGCATTAAAAAAAAAAAGGAGGGGGAAGGAAGGGGGAGAAAAGATTTCCTCCTAGTTAGCGTTTTGTGCGAACGCAGCCTCAGACAACGAGGCGGCCGACTCCCTGGGCTGATCACATCACTGGCTCGTTTCTCGGCGATGGGTATATTGTCACACGTGACGGTGCATTACCGTCACCCCGGGCAGGATCTGGGCCGGCCACCAAACCGATGTGTCGGCAGCCCGGGCCGGGGGTGGAGCAACGTGCAGGCATGGTCCGCACGGCCCCGCTCCCCACGCTGCTGAGCACGGCCCTGCCCTCCTCCCCGACAGGCGGCTGTAGTGGCCTACGAAGCCGCCACGTATACTCAGAACAGCCCCAGGCCTGGAATTGGGACACGTAGAGTGCGCCATCAAACGTGACGGCCCGCTCTTCCCCGGTCCGGAGATGCGCTCCCCGGGCTGCAGCAGTGCTTAGCCTGGGCTGTGCCTCAGCACTGGGCCCGAGGTACAGACTGGGCTAAAAACCCGCCACGGCCCAGGGACGTTTCAGACGTGCCTGGACCACGGGTGGCCCCTGTGGGTCAAAGCGTGGCCGCCCGTGGTCCCGTTGCGTCTGACAATACCCAATAAATCGATCAACACACGTTTGCGCTAACACATATAGCCCTATCCATTTATTAGCATTTATTATTTCATATAGTGCCGGCAATCTGCCTGGCGTGCAAGAGTTGTGCCTAGAGACGGGTCCCTGCCCCTAGGGGGTTACAGTCTGGAAAGGACAAGGGAGGGGAGACAAGGGAGAGAGGGAGAGACAGGGGGACATTTTATTTATTTAGAAACATTTATTTCAGAAAGTTGCCAGTGAATGAGCTTAGCTTAGTTACAGGGGAGACGGGACCCTACGAAAATCAGGGAGAAGACTAACAGGATGAGGAGTCCTCTCCCCCTCACTCAGAATCTAGATCCTTGTAAATAAGTGAAGCACATGCACCTGCAACTACTCATCTCAACCTCATGAATGTAGTCTCATCTCTCCCAATGTTTGCCTCTCCCTTGTCTCCCCCCTTGTCTCTTAGCAAGCCCCTCGGAGGTAGCAACCTGTCTCTAACTAGTGATTGTACAGTGCCAGGTACATTGCTTGTGCTCTATAAATAAAATAATAAAATAATAATAATAATAATTACTGGTTCCCCTCATTGTACTTAAATGTCTGAAATGCTAATGGTCGTTTTCCTAACAGCTCCCTTCCAAAGGATTTCCCCCCCCCTCCCCCCATACGTATACCTGTTCTACCTTTTGCTCAGTTTCCAGTTCTGACTTCCTCCTTGCTTGAGGAAGGACTCTTTGTGGCCCGGAAGCTTGCATGCTCTCCCCAAGAGAAGTTGGACCAAAAACAGAGATACCTGAACCATTTTGTCTCCAACCCTTGCATTTGGGGCCAAGAGGGCAACCACCCTCTGAATTTTTGAAGAGGACACTTTAGAAAACAATACTGTACAATATTAATTCCTCTTTGTAATAATTCCATCGTACACAATGAGAGGCAATTTTGACAGAGAGAGCGTGTGGGTAACCACAATCCCTGGATTCCTTGTTCTCATATCAGTTTGCACGCTAATGAATTTAAACCGAATCTGAAGAATTCAAATTTAAATTAATTTGAATGTGAAGAATTCAAATTCACATCAATGAATTTAAACGTGAATTCATGAATTCACGTTAATGAATTGAAACAATTTCTCTCTTAATAAATTAAGAGAATTTAAACTCTTTCCCCCCCCAATAATACCAAACGGAGCTGGTAGTAAAGGAACATCCGCCACGTACCATATCACCAGGGAGAACTCTGGGATTGGAGAATAACTGGCCAGGTACGGCCCCGCGTAACTGAAGGCCAGTAAGGAGTAGTTCAGCTGAGCCTGCCCTAGAAGACAAAATTAACAACTTGGAGTTAATTCCCACAGACCTTGTCTTCAGTAAATGCTCCAGAGCTGGGACTTTATTCCACTCTTCATTATACTCTTCAGTTAAACCAAGCTGTCAACCCTTGTGGGCACAGGAAGGACCCCAAGGCAGTCTGGCCATGGGCACAAGGGAGCTGGCTTCCGTCCACAGCAGCCTGGTCTTATGGGACAGCCTCAGCAGTGCCCGCGTGAAGGCTCTCCAGTGGTGCTGCTCACACGCAGGCACCCCAGCAGCTGCCCCGGATTCTGGTGGTAGCACCAGGATGCTTTGGGGCTCTGGTAGCCACTGTCTCCAAAAGCAGGACATCGCCCACCTTAGGAGGGACGGCAGGATTTTCCAGTAAAAGCAGAGCACTTCAGCAGTCTGGGTGTCTGTCAAGTCTTTTCTTGAAAAGGCCAGTGCTTGATTTGTAAAAAAATAACATAAAAACTGAATCGCTGGGAGTCACGCCTGCCCCAGAAGCCACACACCCCCGGCCATAGAACGTGCGAACCGTTGTTTCCAATTAGCAACCCAACCACAGGACTACCCTGCTTTTCTACAGTCAAATAGAAGACAGCAGTTCTTGCAACTTAATCCAGGTGGTAACCGGCAGAAGGGGCGGGGCGGGGTGGGGTGGGCAGGAACAAAAGCCACATAAACCATCCAGATTTTTACTGGCTTTCTTTTCTGATCTTGAAATAGGCATCATGGTCTTTTTTTAAAAAAAAGAATCTATCACATTTTGGGTGCACTTTGCTACTGGAGACACACACACACACACCCGCTCATTGAATTTGACTGTGGGCTTTGCCCTGTCGAGTCTCTCCCCCTTCCCCCCAATTAAGTCCCAGAAAAAAACAGGCTGGGGTTCCCACATTTCTTGGAAATCACCAGGATTTCAAACTCGATCCTTCGGCTGGTTTAAAATAGGTCCTAGCAGCCTCTAGACCGCAGGACAGCACCCCACCACCAGGCCCCCATTCCTTCTGGTGGCAGGAGGACTCAGAGTTACGTACACCCAGAAGGCCTTGTGGGGGGCTATCCTGACAGCTCCAGCCCCCTCCCCCCCCCAACGGATCAGCTTTTCAGCAGGGAACAAGCACGTCCTGTCTGCAGCATCAAGCGCAGGCTGGTCCGTGCGGTGGCGAGGGACGCAAGATCCACAACGGGGGAGAATATCGACGTCTGGTCTGGTCTCTGCTGCACTGGCCAGAAACGATGCAGACCAGGCAAGCCAATTCTGTAGATTAGGTGCACTAATTATGCAAATGACGTGTCCCAAACCTGAGGGGCTGGCAAGCTGCTCGTAGCCCTGCTTGAGTCAGCGTCTTGCACTAGTACATTAAAGAGATTCCGTTTTTCACCGTCTGGTGGAAGGGTGCTATACAGTAAACAAGGTCGATTAGTACTTCTTGGCGGGTTCAGATTCAGCTGTGATGCCTTCAGCGTTACCTTTTAGCTCCATCCACTGCACCATTCCCGGGAAGGTGTAGATATAGATGGTGGGGTGGAGTTTCTGGTCGGAGAAAGCCACCACCTCGTGGCTCTGGCTGACGGCGAAGGCTCCCACGCTCCCGTGCTTGCAGCGCAACACCGCCGTCTTCTTGGTGTCGATGTTGACAAACAGGACGTAGTTGCCGCAGGGGTAGCAGATAGTCTTCTCGTTGACAAAACCGACATTCTTGTTGCTGAATCCCTGCACCCATCTTGGGGGGGAGGGGGAAGGAGGAAGCAAGACAGCATTGAATGCTGGATTATTATTAATATTGTTTATATGGTACGTACCAGTGGCGGAGCTAGGTTAAAGAAAGCCCTGGGGCACGTCAAATCACTTGACCTCATACAACATGGGATGGGGAGGAAACTGGGGATGGGGAGGTCACAGTGGGCATGGGAGGATGCTGGGGGAGAGGGGGGCAATGAGGCATGGGGGGCACTGGAATAGGGAGGAAAGCACGGCGCCAGAGTAGACTGGAATTTGGGGGGCACTAGGTTAGGGGACTCAGCTACTGGCTCCCACAGGTAGCTCCGGCAAAGATAAACCAGGGCATTTTGATGTTTCAATGGTGCTGGTCCGACTGTTCCCACCAAAAAGCCCGGCCTCATTTGCCCCATCTGTAGCTACGCCCTTGTAGAGCACCAACTGCATACCTGGCACTGTACAATTGTTAGAGACAGGTCGCTGCCCCCAGGGGCGTAAAATCTAGGAGAGACAAGGGAGGGGAGACGAGGGAGAGGGAAACAGGGAGACAGTCATGAAGTGGAGAAACAGCAGGGGCACGTGCTTAGCTTAGTGACAGGGGACCCTGAAAGAATGGGAGAGGAAACAGCCGTGATCACCACCCTGCAGGGAGAAGACGCTCGGGATTAGAAGCACATTTATTTGTGGATGGCAGGGGAGGAAAGTTACACGGAACAAGGCCGGATCCAGGCAAGTGTCGACTATGCGGTCACATAGGGGCACATATTATCTTGGGGACCCCAGAGGGTCACCTGCATCTAAGGGATCCAGGAAGAAAGCTGAAATGACAATTTGAAGGGCTGGGATAACATACAGGCCTACCTCTATCCACGGCAATTTACGAGGGGACCAGCAATGCATGGGGCCAATGAACTAGACAGAACAGCCTATAGATTCATGGGAGTCCACAGGGCTGGAGACTCAGGTTTGGGGGGTCTATGGGATTCAGTAAAGGGGTCTCTCTGGGGAGGAGTCCATGGGGATTCAACAATGGGGTCTCTGTGCAGAGAGGTCTATGGGGCTGGGGCTATTGGGGGTTCAGAAATAGGGTCTATGGGGGATTCAGCAATGGGATCTCTAGGGGAGAGGTCTATGGGGTTGGGGGGTTACTTATTTATTTATTTGTTTATTTTCTTCAACTTCTAGGCCGCCCTCCTGCTGCTGCAGTTCGGGGCGGTGTACAATGTCATAAAAACATAAAAATAGAAAACAGCATCAGTAAAAACAAAATATAAACAACATAACATTACAAATAAAATACATCACAGTGGAGTTAAAAGACCCTCCTACCCCGCTTCCCAACTCCACCCCCCATCACCCTCGCCAAAACCCCCGGTGTACCAGCCAGGTCTTACACTGGGTGGTTTCAGACATGACACTAACCCCACTTTAACCCCACTTGAACATTTCTTATGCATGTTTCAGGGCTGCATAGGGCACCCATACAGCCCTGCAACATGCATAAGAAACGTTCAAGTGTGGTTAAACGGGGGTTAGCGTCATGTCTGAAAACACCCACTGTCTCCAGAAAGAGGGAAGGCTTGGGGCCAAGTGAACCACTGTTAGGAGGGAGTTCCTCATTCCTGGGAATGCCCTCCTCATCGTCGCCACCCGAGAAACTCAAGGAACCCCGAGGAGGGTGCCCCCGGCTGACCGCAGGGGGCGATCCAAGTTTATTTATTTATTTTAACAATTTAATAGGGCACCCATACAGCCCTGCAACATGCATAAGAAACGTTCAAGTGTGGTTAAACTGGGGTTAGCGTCATGTCTGAAAACACCCACTGTCTCCAGAAAGAGGGAAGGCTCGGGGCCAAGTGAACCTCTGTTAGGAGGGAGTTCCTCATTCCTGGGAATGCCCTCCTCATCGTCGCCACCCAAGAAACTCAAGGAACCCCGAGGATGGCGCCCCCGGACAACCACGGGGTGTCCAGGACCCGGGGGGTGAGGAGGTCCCGCAGATCAGCAGGGCCAAGGCCGTATAGGGCTTTATAGGCCCAAACCAACACCTTGAATTGGGCCCAGAAAACTATAGGCAGCCAGTGCAGAGATGGGAGCACTGGTGTAATGTGCTCGCGGGAAGAAGGCGGGCCACCACATTCTGTACCGGCTGCAGTTTCCGAACCGTCACCAAGGGTAGCGGTGACACAGAGCGCATTGTAATAGTTCAGTCTTGAGGTGATGAAAGCACGGATGATGGTGGCTAGGTTGGAGTCTGAGACGTACAGCCGAAGCCGTCGTACCAGATGTAATTGGCAAAATACTCCCCTCACCACAGCTGCCACCTGGGCATCCAGGAGGAGCTGTGAGTCAAGAGCACCCCCAGACGCCGGACCTGAGGGACCAACGGAGGGCAGACCCCCATCAATGATGGGTGCCAGCCACCACTGCCTCAGCCCCTCCCAACGGCATCACCTCCGTCTTGTCAGGATTCAGCTTCAGACGGCTTGCCCTCGTCCAGACCCCCATAGCCGTCAGACACCGGGTAAGCACCGAGACTGCCGGACCTGGGTCAGCTGAAAAAGAGAGATAAAGTTGGGTGTCATCAACATATTGATGACACCGCACACCAAACCCTCTAACGATCTCACCCAAAGGCTGCATATACATGTTGAACGGGAGAGGGGACGGAATAGAACCTTGCGAGCCTTCACACATGAGGTCCCGGGGAGATGATGAACAGTCACCCAGCACCACATGTTGAGTTCTCCCGGTCAGGAAGGAATGGAACCAGTCAAGAACAGTTCCACCCACTCCAGCTCAGTCCGCAAGCAGGTCACCAACTTCTCATGGTCAACAGTGTCAAATGCAGCCGAGAGATCTAACAGGACCAACAGGGTCGACTGACCCTGGTCCAACTCACGGTAGAGNAACGATCTCACCCAAAGGCTGCATATACATGTTGAACGGGAGAGGGGACGGAATAGAACCTTGCGAGCCTTCACACATGAGGTCCCGGGGAGATGATGAACAGTCACCCAGCACCACATGTTGAGTTCTCCCGGTCAGGAAGGAATGGAACCAGTCAAGAACAGTTCCACCCACTCCAGCTCAGTCCGCAAGCAGGTCACCAACTTCTCATGGTCAACAGTGTCAAATGCAGCCGAGAGATCTAACAGGACCAACAGGGTCGACTGACCCTGGTCCAACTCACGGTAGAGGTCGTCGACCAAGGCCACAAGTGCAGCCTCAGTGCCAAAACCCGGACGAAAGCCGGACTGCAAGGGATCCAGAAAACTGACACGGTCCAGATGCCCCTGAAACTGCTGGGCCACCACCCGTTCAATAACATTCCCTAAAAAGGGGAAGTTAGAGACCAGCCGATAGATGGCTAGTGAGTCAACGTCCAAAGATGGTTTCTTGAGCAGAGACCGCACCACCGCCTCCTTGAGGCAGCCCGGCACTCTGCCTTTCCTAACAGAGGCACTGACGACTACCCCAGCCAAAAATGGCCCCAATGGCTCCCATCTGTTCTTGACCAGCCAGGATGGGCATGGTTCAAGGTCACAACAAATGGCCCTAACAGCCCCAAGGGCACCCTCCGCATCCACGGGCAACACCCACTGAAACTGATCCCATAAAACAGGGCAAGGCAGGGCTTCCATTTCCTCTGGTTCTCACAGTGCCAAAAATGTGGCATCAAAATTGTGGTGAATCCGGGCGATTTTATCCACAAAATAGTCAACAAACATGTTGCAGCGAGCACTGGAAAATTTCAGTTCCAGGCAGAGGGAGGCCAGACTGAGCAGCCCCCTCACCACCCAGAAAAGCTCAGCTGGACGTGACGTTGTGGATGCTACGAGAGCAGTAAAGAACCTCTTCTTTGCTGCCCACACGGCCACAGCATAGGCTTGTAAACTAACTCTATGCTGCAAATAGTCGACTTCAGCACGAGAACGACGTCATTGTTGCTTTGACCGCTGCCCTTCCCACTTCATCCGCCACAGGTCCTCCATATACCAGGGGGACCTGTGATGTCGGCCAGGGAGCGGATGCCGGTTCAGGTTTGGGTTAGGGGGGGCTCAGAAATGAAGCCTCTAGGGGAGGGGTCTATGGGGTAGAAGGCTCAGGTTTGGGATGGGGGTGTGTTCAGCAATGGGGTCTTTAGGGGAGGGATCTATGGGGCTGGGGGCTCAGGTTTGGGATAGGGTTTTTTTCAGCAATGGGGTCTCTAGGGGAGGGATCTATGGGACTGAGGGTTCAGGTTTGGGGTTATGGGGTTCAGCAATGGGGTCTCTAGGGGAGGGATCTAAGGGGCTGGGGGCTCAGGTTTGGGGTTATGGGGGTTCAGCAATGGATCTATGGGGCTGGGGGCTCAGGTTTGCGGTTATGGCGTTCAGCAATGGGGTCTGTAGGAGAGGAATCTATGGGGCTGAGGGGGTTAGGTTTGGGGTTATGGGGACTCAGCAGTGGGGTCTGTAGGGGAGG
>QEPC01006491.1:2740422-2763004 GCA_003113815.1 Sphenodon punctatus | reverse complement strand
AATAATAATACCCCCAGGACTTCCCACTCTTCCTTGGCACCTGAAGCAGCCATGCAGGCATGCATAAACTGCAGCACGTGTCTTTGCCACCGAGAAAATATATATATAGTGTGCTGCCAATTTGAGTCGAGAAAAAAAGTGTGCTCACGGCACCAAAAGTCTGGAAAAACCCTGCCCTAGAGCGTGCAAAGCCAGTGCAAGCTATATTCAATATCCGTTGGGATCGTGGCTCCACCTAAGGATTGCCAACTCTCTGGGGTTCACCGAGGTTTGGCCCAGAGGCTCTGGGCTTCAAGGGGAAGTCCTAGTTTCTCCCGACTAACCAGGGGAGCCTATGGCAAACTTGGGGAATTGCAGTGACAGGGGGCGGTCATGTCAGAAGAGGACAGCCTCCTTTTCAACACGGAGTGCCCGCCGCGCTGTCATGACACCGCAGCCTCTTTGCCTCGCCGCCTTTCCCTTGTAGCCCCTCCCCTCTGGAGTGTCATGATGTTCCCCCGATGGGCGGGGCTATATCAGAAAAGGGTGTGGCAGACCTTTTTATCCAGCCTCTCCTGATGTGACCCTGCCTCCTTTTGGTTTCCCCCCAGGAGGAAGGCGGAAACTCTAGCCCCATCTGTAGACAGCCTGACCACATTTGGGGTCCTGACCCAGAGATTGGAAAATAGCTGGTTTAAATATTCAGAGTTGGGGACTCCCCTTAGAAACACCCTTGGGAAGTCCAGGGCCCTGTGCAAAGACTCGGGGTGGGGGGTATTCCTAGCATAGGGCCCATTGCTGGTCAGTGCACTCAGAGATCTTAGTTCAGCCCCTCCCGAGGGGCTAAATTTCATTTCTGACCAGATTCTGTTTCAGACGGAATCCAGTCTTTCGCCCCATTCTGATAAAACACAGAACGAATGAATGTTCCCATTCCGTTTTGCCAAAATCAGTCAAAAATGTTTGGGGGAGGAGGGGGGGGCATACGGCATATACACAAAATGACTTTTGGCTTTATTTGGCATGTCTAAAATGGCAGCTGCCGTACTGCACAAAATGGCGGCACAGTACAGCTGTGGCCATTTCCCACAGACTCCAGTCGTTCAATCCAAAATTCCAGTTGAAAGCTCTAATCAATCGGAATTCCGATCGCCATTCTGACTTCGCGGAAAAATTCCACAAATCGAAAATGGCCAATTCGAACCTATGGTTAACGACACTGCAGCTCCCCAACTTTAAGTGTTGGTCTTAACCTATAAAGCCCTACACGGTCTGGACCCTGTTTATCTGCGGGACCGCCTCACTCCCTGGGTTCTGGATCGGTCCCTACGGTTGGTTGGGGGGTGCGCTGTTGGAGGTCCCCCGGGTGTCTTGGGGGGCCACACAGAGCAGGGCGTTTTCAGTCGCTGCGCCGCGCCTGTGGAACTCCCTCCCAGTGGAGGCACGATTGGCCCCGGACCTTCCGGCCTTCCGGAAGAACTGTAAAACATGGCTGTTCCATCAGGCATTTGGCGAGTGAGTGGGTGGGGAGGAGGGTGTGTTTTTATGATTCATGTTTTAAATTGTTCAAGTGATTTTATATTGTTGTTTTTATGGTTTCGTTAGCCGCTCTGAGCCACTGAGGTGGGGAGAGTGGGATAAAAATAAATAAATAAATACATTCTTTGGTAACTACCTCCAAACCCAACTCTTTCCTCCAGCAATTTAAGCCTGATGCTGCCTGTTCTTCCTTTCTATCCTTAGCAAGCCATTATATGTAAGTCACTAGGGATATTTGGGATTTGAGATTGGCCACTGGGATCAGAGAAAGCCCACAGCAGAGGCTGTTGGGAAGAAATAGCTTGAGGTTGTCTGCCCAGCTGGCGTTGTTTACCGTTTGTGTGGCTTGGCTTGGCAATACAGGCCCCTCCCTCTCATGGAAGAACTGTCATAGAAATGAAATGACCATAACAATGATTCAGCAAAAAAAAATATGAGTGAGTCATTCAGCAACAACCTTGTGATTCAAATTATTATGCATATGAAGCCAAGACAGCATTGCATGAATGGGCAGTGATCCATTAACTTCACTGGGACTACTCCCAGGAAAGCACAGTGGAATCCAGGGGAGGAGGGCTCTGCTGGAAGACTTGATTAGTTCAACATTCCTTACCATTTAATACAGCACTTTCAGTGTTCAAAGTGCTTTGCAATCCTTAGCTAGCAGCTCTACTTATTTAGCTACCCATTGAGTAGGTCACTTATATTCCCACTTTATAAATGGAGAGATGAAGCTGAGAGAGAGCAACTAGTGGGCATAGGGCTAAGACGGCATTTAAACCCATGTTTTAGAAGGCTACGCCCAACATTTGATCCATACGGCTGCACTAGATCTGGTATGAAAAGGAGATTTGGAGGCGGGCGGACTCTGTCCCTTGAGCCAGCAATCTCAGTTTTTCAGATGGCAGGAAAGTGATAATCCATTCATGAATAACTTGCCATCATTTTTGACTATTTACTTTTAGTTCCTTTTGTGAGTCTTATTTTAATCGCAGAAAAACAAATAAAACTTATTAACCCCCTAAATCTAGCAGGCTTTGACTCTGACCCCTGCTAGGCCCAGCACTATATAAAGCTGACTATTTAAACATCAGAACTCCCTCTCTGAGGCTTTCCAAAAGCTCCATGTGAGATCAGAAGCCCTGTTCACAATGGGACAGTTTGCCCTGTGTTGCCTGGTACCGTACCTGATTTTAAAAGTTTTGTGTATTAAATGGACCCTGAAAAGTCAGGGCCTTCGATTTGTATTATTAATTATTATTATTATTATTATTATTATAAACATTTATATAGCACCAGCAGTGCGACCCGGTACTGTACAGAACATAGAACTAGACGCGGTCCCTGCCTGTGGCTTACAATCTAAAAGACAAGGAGGGGGAGACAAGGAGAGGGGACAGTGGGAGAGACAGGGGAGAAGACAAACAAACATTCAGGCGGATGCGAAGTCTCAGGTGCGTGTGCTTGGCTTGGTTACAATCAGGTTGGTTGCAGCAGTCTGCAGAGGAGGGCAGACAGTAAGTATATGGGGAACGACTAGCAGGCATTGGGAAAGGCGGCGAGGAAAAAGTGGGTCTTGAGGAGGGATTTGAAGGAGCGGAGGGAGGGGGCAAGGCGGATGTGGGTAGGGAGGGAGTTCCAGGCATGGGGGGCAGCGAGGGAGAAGGGTCGAAGGCGGTTAGGTGAGCAGGAGAAACGAGGGAGAGTGAGGGAGGGGACAGAGGAAGAGCGGAGAGCGCGTGCAGGAGTGCGTAGGGAGATTAGGTCCGAGAGGTAAGGGGGAGCTTGGTTGTGGAGTGTTTTGAACGTGAATACCAGGAGTTTAAACAGGATACGTTCAGGAAGGGGGAGCCAGTGAAGAGAGAAGAGGAGAGGCTGCACATGGTCGAAGCGACGGGCAGAGTGAATGACCTTGGCAGCGGAGTTTTGGATTGCGATAAGGGGGGACAGGTGAGAGCGAGGGAGGCCAGCAAGGAGGAGGTTGCAGTAATCGAGGCGAGAGATAACCATGGCATGAACAAGGGTTTTGGCCGAGGAGGTAGAGAGAAAGGGGCGGATCCGAGCAATGTTATGGAGGGCGAATCGGCAGGATTTGGCAACAGAGTCAATGTAAGGTTTAAAAGAGAGGTGCGTGTCAAAGATGAAGCCCAAGCTACGGGCTTGGAGAACAGGATGGATGGTGACTCCATCGATGCAGATGGGCAGGTTAGAGGGAGAGGAAGGGGAGGGAGGAAAAATGAGGAGTTCGGTCTTGGCCATGTTGAGCTTGAGTTGACGTCGGGACATCCAGGCGGAGATATCAGAGAGGCAGTTGACGAGGCGTGAGCAGACAGAGGAGGAGAGAGAGGGGTAGAAAGATAAGAGTTGGGTGTCATCTGCGTAGAGATGATATTGGAATCCGTGGGAGGCAATAATTTTGCCAAGGGACAGGTTGTATCACCTTTATGCTGACGACACTCAACTCTATCTCTCCACCCACGCTCTCTCTCCTTCTGTCCAAGCTCGCCTCATCAGCTGTCTCTCTGATATCTCCGCCTGGATGTCCCGACGTCAACTCAAGCTCAACATGGCCAAGACTGAACTCCTCATTTTTCCTCCCTCCTCTTCCTCTCCCTCTAACCTGCCCATCTGCATCGATAGAGTCACCATCTGTCCCGTTCTCCAAGCCCGCAGCCTGGGCTTCATCTTTGACACGCACCTCTCTTTTAAACCTTACATTGACTCTGTTGCCAAATCCTGCCGATTCGCCCTCCATAGCATTGCTTGGATTGTTGAGCACAAGCTCAACATGGCTAAGACTGAACTCCTTATATTTCCTCCCTACCCTTCCTCTCCCTCTCCCCTCTCCATCCTTATTGACAGGGTCATCATCCGCCCCGTTCCCCAAGCCCGTAGCTTGGGCTTCGTCTTCGATACTCACCTTTCCTTTAAACCTCACATTGACTCTGTTGCCAAGTTTGATTGCTTCGCCCTCCACAACATTGCTCGGATTCACCCCTTTCTCTCTGTCTCCTCAGCCAAAACCCTTGTTCAGGCTACGCTACGGCTCATTCTGAAAACCTCAGTGGGGTTGCTGCTGCCTCTCCAGGGTAGGGAAGGCCCCTTTGGAAGCCGTGGCAGCAGTGCTTTCTCAGGAGAGGCGGCAGGTCGAAAGCTCCAGGTCACCCGCTCCTGGGAATCACAGCAGCAGCCTGAAAGCACGGTTCTTGGCCAAATCCCCCTTCCATGGGGCTTCCTCCACAGGGGCAGCAGCCTGGTTCTTGCCCCACCAAAGTAAGCCCCGCCCAGGGTTGCCATAGAGACAAATTTTTAGAAGGCAGTTATGAGAAATACAGGTTGCAGGGCTGCATTAGCACCAATGCAGCCCTGTAACCTGTATTTCTCATAACTGCCTTGTAAACATTTGCCTCTATGGCAACCTTAGCCTCGCCCTCCACCCTGGAGACCTCTCCCTCTTGCCCCTAACTGGTATCTGAGTCCAGACCTTGCTATGACCTTGATAGGGGCTACTTGCCCTGCAATGGGGGGGGGGGGCGGATGGAAGGGCCTCCAGCACTTAGCCTTCCCCCTGCACCCCATGGCACGACTCAGCACTGCTGGGTGCCTGTCCACCCCCAGAAGCTTTTGGAAGGGAAACACTGTGGGACAGACAGGTCCAAGGGGCCAAACTCTGGGGGGCGGCTTCCAAAAATACAAGATCCTTGCACTGCCAAGTTCCCCTGGACTTTAAGGAATTTCCCTTCTCCCCCACTGCAGGGAAATCGGGGGGGAGGGAACTTCCCCTCCTCCCCTGCAGTGGGGGAAGGTTTCTTGCTCTCTAGCAACACTGGGGCAGCCGCGCCTTCCCCTTTAAGTGACCTGTTGGGGGAGGGAGGAACCAGCCTGGCTTTTAAGGAGGCAGAGCTCAGCCTTGCAAGCGGCTGTCAGCGGGGGAGTGTGTGCGCGAGCGGATCGGCTGGCTTCTTCTCTTGGCGAAATGGCTGGAGAAAACTCGAAGAGCCTGGGGAAAGGTGAGTGCGGGGGCTTCCGGTGCAGCTGGGACTCTTTGGGGTGGATTCTCTGGTTGCTAGGATCTCTCCCTCCCCGCTTGTATTGGTCCTTTTGCAGCGAGTGCAGAGTTGGGTCTCTGCCCCCCACCCACCCCCTTCTTTGCAAGCGTGGGAGGTCTGGTCTCCTTGCACTGCACCCGTTGCATGTCAGTTTCACCCGGGTGGGGGGACTCTAGCAGGCCAGGATCATTGCACACCCACTCCCTTCTGCAAGCGGCCTGGGATTGGTTTTTCCCCTTCTTTCTTTTGTTGCACAGGCCTGGGCTGGCTCCACCCCCCCACGTGCAAGAGTTGTGGCTTTTAAGGAACCCCCTCATTCTGCCTGGGGTCTTTGTTCCATTCTGCAAAGCCTTAGCTTTCTGGGAGGGGGAAAGATTGCCTTCCTGGCGGTCGGGGAGCGCAGCAGCTTGAGAGCCAGCTTCCTGGGGCCTCGCTGAGCTCCTAGAAAACTCCAAGGAGCAGAGCAAACTGCCCCTTGTCCTGGAGCAGCTGGAGACTTCCTGGCGAGACAGGGAAAGAAAGACAAGACAGAAGAGAACGGGGATGCTCTGTAGCCGTTGCAGCTCATCATCAGTAATTAATTATTATTCTTATCTAGCACCAGCAATGTGCCTGGTGCCGGGAGAGTCGTGATTATTTATTTATTTATTTATTTATTTATTTACATTTAATATCCTGACCCTCTCGCCAGAGAGTAGCTTACAGCAACACAATAAAATACAAGAAAATTGATATCAAAATACAATACACTGAATCAAAACAATTATAGGTCTGTGATAACCCAGTCCCCTCTCCTCTCCCGCAGAATGGGGCATACGATCTAGGTGTGACAAGAGTGGGGAGACCAGAGAGAGGGTGTGGGGAGAGAGGAGGATACACACCTGTACCTGAGAAGGAGCAGGCCCATGTGCTTAATTAACTTAATTACAAGGGGAGGCAGTGGATCCTGAAGGCTATAAAGAGAAGCTTGGGGAGGGTGTGAGGAGCTGGGGAAAGCTTGATGGAAGAGGTAGGTTTTGGGGAGGGAATAGAGTACGTGCGGGGAGCCGGAAATCTGCTGTCTTCCTGTTTTCTGTACGTTCTTTGCTTCCTCTAATCAACACACGGCTTTGCGTTCTGTTACTTTGTGCTAAATGCTGCCCAGCCAACAGGTTCCTCTGATCCCTCCAGCTGTTCTCTGAACCAGTACAGGCCTCCTTTCCCAGAAACTGACCCTGCTTAGCTTCGTGTCTGTGACACACTGTTGCCAGAGGTCAATAGTTTTCCAGTCTTCTTCTGGCAACACAGTGGCCCTTTATCTGACCCTTGGATTCACTTCCTTCCTACCTCCAAGCACTGAAACACTGGTCTCTGGGGAAGGGAGCAGAGATGAGGGCAATCTATGCACACAAAGACCGGGGACAGAAACTTGGCACAAATCCAAGCCTTGAGCCTCCCTTTCCTTGAGTGTCCCCCTGTCCCCAACTTCTCCGTGGCCCTCGGAGCTCGTACTGCCTTTCAAAGCGGCCCCCGGGACGGAAAAGGTTCCTCAGCCCTGCTCTAGAAGGCAAACCGATGTGCTGTAGATCGAGGATGGGAAACCTTTTTCCCTTCCAGGGGCCACTTTGGAAATGAGTCCGAGCTCTGAGGGCTGTATCGAAGCTGGGGGTGTTTAAGGGGTGTGCTTGGGAAGAGGAGGGTTCACAGCCTGGACCGGTCCTCGGCCCATGTGCAGACACCCTCATCTCTGCTCCTGTCCCCCCCGAGCTTCATCTTTCAGGGCTTTATGTGTAAGAGCTGGATTTAGGGGCCAGGTCCAGGATGTGGAAAAGGGCCAAATAAAATCTAGCTGGGGGCCACGTTTGGCCCCTCCATACTGAAGTTTCCTGTCCCTACTGGAGATGATTTCCTAGGGGGACCAGTTTTGTCTGGAGTAAGATCTCGTGTAGACAGACCCCCAAGTCCTGTTATTTCCAAAACTGAATTAGGCATTTTTTTTTTTTCTTCCATTGATTTCCAGTGAGACTTTAAGCACCCGTGGACCTCTTTACCGCCCCACTTTTGCAAATAAAGGCTTCTCTCTTTTTTGATGTGGTTAGGGGTGTGTTTTGCAGGTACCAACTGTTGACAGGTGAAATCTCACCATGTCAAGCACCACAGAAGATGTTGTTGCTAAGGTGAAGGTTTCTTGACCCTTGTGTTAAGAGGCCGCTTAGAACTACTTTGCAGGTATGAGCCTAGACTAACCGGTTTCCCTCCCCTCTCTTCCAGGAAGCTCCGCTCCCGGTCCCGTCCCCGAGGGAGTGATCCGTTTGTACAGCATGCGCTACTGCCCTTTTGCCGAGAGAACCCGTCTTGTCTTGAAGGCCAAAGGAATTAAGTAAGATCAGATCCTTCATCTAAGATACTTTCTCCCCTTGGCCTCTCCGAGTGCGACAGGCACAAGGCCGTTTTCTCAGACCATGAGTGCACCTTCTCGCCGCATGGTTTTCTTTCAAACTAATTGTGTGGCTGATCGACACTTGCCCTGTTGTGGCTGGAATGGGAGCTGGGAACGGGTGCCTAATTTAGTAAAGTGATTTATTGCCCAATTTATTTATTTTTATAATTATTTTATTAATTACCTAAGTTATTTATTGGGTATCCGATGGACTCCCCAAGTGCCCGATAGGCAGAATTGGGAAATATCAGTACTGATTCACTGATCAGGGGGATGGAAACTCAAGACATCGTATCAGAAGTCAAAGTCAGTATTCCAGAACTGGAAGTTGGGGACGTGTCCCAATCGGGCACTAATGGGGTACCAATTAGTACCAGAAAGTGGCAGGATGGGTACTGGAAATTTGACCGGTTTGCCCCTCTCTTTGTAGGTACTAGCTTCAGTGCTACCTTGAAATAGCTTCAGGAATACCTCTTAGAACCAGCTGCCAAGTGGCCGTGTTGAGTACTGATATGTCGAGACATGCCACGCAGTTCTGTGTTTGAATCCATGGCTACAATAATGAATGGGGGGGGGGAGGGGGTAGCAAGACCATGAAGAGTGTTGAAGGTGAAGACAAGACACTCTTTCTAGATGCAAAAGGGAAGAGGGCTGAACAGGATGCTGTCTCTTTTTTCCCCCAGTCACGAAGTTGTCAACATCAATCTGAAAAACAAACCGGAATGGCTCTTTGAGAAGAATCCCTTTGGGCTGGTACCGATATTGGAAACCAGTAAGGGTCAGCTGATCTGTGAGTCACCAATCACTTGCGAGTACCTGGATGAAGCCTACCCAGCCAAGAAGCTGTTCCCGGCTGACCCCTATGAGAAGGCCTGTCAAAAGATGCTCTTGGAAGACTTCTCCAAGGTACTTGCATCATGGGCAGAACTTGTCTTAATTCAGAGCTGGAAGGAGACGGCAAAGACTGAAGCTGGGGACGGTCAGCTGCCTCTCTGCAGTCTCCATGCGGCATCACCGAGACTGGCAACATCAAGGTGTAAAAACAACGATGTTTCTGCAGGTTGTCACTGGGACTAGGGCTACGAATCTGGGATAACCAAAGACTTTTGGATAGTAACATTGGCCTCTGCTCTCCTCGGCGTCGGTGGGTAAAAACTAGGGGTGGGAATATCTGTATTGGATAAATCCGATACGCCCGATAATCAGGTGTATCGGATTAATCTGATAATCCCATATTTACCGGTATTGACGTACCTGATTTTTAACATTGGCCACTTTGCTGGATTTTTTACATTGCGGCCATTGAAGCCAGTGGCCGCAATGTAAAAAACCCGGTAAAACGGCCAATGTTAAAAATCTGGTATGCCGATACCGGTAAATCCAATACCGGGGAGATCCGATACCGGTAAATCCGGTATTCTCCCCGGTGTCCCATCGCTAGTAAAAACAGACATGACAGTGAACCGCTGTGGCCTGCTTGTCATGCTTTGGGCCGGACGTCACCTGCGTGTCTGTTTTTGCAGCACTAGATGTTGGCCTGGGATTGCCCTGAGCTGTGTCACTGGCTAGTCTGGGCTCTGATCACGGGAAATCTCCAGTCACAACCCAGGCTAAGGCCTGTCCGTCCGACCAAGCTACAGTGGACTACTGTGTGTTCTCTTGGGCTGGCAGACACAACCCAGGTCAGGTCTGCCATGACTGGCCTCGTTGACCAGGGGCCATGACTGCTTGTCCTGTCTGGGTGCAGAGTGAAGGTGGGGCAGGCCAGCTGCACGTTCAGCATGCTCCCCGGTGTTCTGGCTGTGGGCGGGTCTGTTTGGCGCCCCAACCCAGTCTGGACCGTGTCGGCCGCAGCGTCCCAGACCAGGTTGGGTAGGGCTGTTGCCGAGCAGTCGTCCCTTCTATTTTCACCCAACGTTGTCCTCAGAACTAGAGAGGAAGAGGACTGGGGCTGAAAGACCAAGGCAAAGTGAGGGTACATGGAGCCTAAGGTCGTTTTTACATGGACGGGGATGGGGGTGGTGTGGGAAGGGTGTTTTGCCGAGGTGGGTGGGTGTCCCTTTACATGGACACATACCTATCTCCACCCACTGAGCCGTCTCCCGTTTTCCGGAGGGCTCCGGGGTGGAGGTGGGTGTTGTGCGGGAGTGCGCACACACCCTCGCCCATCCCGCTCAGCGTTCACATGGGCGAACACTAAGTGGACACCCATCCGACTGTTTACACGGATGCCGCCCCCTGCCTGCCCGAACACTGAGCGGGGAGGGGGGAGCGTCCGTGTAAAAACTGCCTAAGTTGCAAACAAGCACGATATGGGAGACTGTACAACATCTTTGCTGCTTATCTGGCCCGTGTGAGTTAAGGCAGGAGCTTTTAGAGCCTGAGTGAATTAGGAAGAGCCTTAACTCCTCTCTTAAACTGAAGTTGTGGATTTTTATTTATTTTTTAAAATCTAAGAATACAGCTTTAAGAGCGAAACGAAAGTTGCTTATCTGTAGATGCATGGGACAATTATAATGTGAGGTGCATCTCCTCCCAGATTTTCCTCTCCTACCTGCCTCCCCACAGTTCCAGGGGGTGGAACCCAGGTTCTAGGGTTACGTGGGTCAAGGAGATCCAGTATCCAATTCTGGCCCAAATTTGCAATTCTATGAAGAGTAATTTTAGTGGGGGAACATCCATCCTCTCCCTGTTCCAGGGATACGGCGGTTTGGGCTTATGCGGGTTGGCATCCTCACAACACTTGAGTCCCAAATCATACCCACCCCCCTCTGTGTGATCATAATGGGGAGGAGGGAGGGCACAAAGGATGCACTGTCATCGGGGACTTAGGAGCCAGGAGAGAGCAGTCATTATTGGCCATTGTGATACCCTCCTTTTTTCTCATGCTGCTATATGAGAGAGGTGCGACTTCCTGCCTTCACTTCCTTGCGGCTGGTGCTGAGCACAGAAGACCCTGTGTTGGAGCTATGTGGCTTCAGGGATGCTTCTCACTCTTTGCTTTCCTGCAAATGGTTCCAGTTAGCTTAGTTCTTCTCTGTGGCTGTCTTGAAGCATGGGATTGGGGTTTAATGTAGTGCTGGTCGCCCCATCTCAAAAAAGACATAGCGGAACTAGAAAAGGTACAGAAAAGGGCAACAAAAATGATCCAGGGCATGGAAGGGTTCCCGTATGAGGAGAGGCTTGGTAGGTTGGGGCTGTTCCGTTTGGAGAAGAGACGACTGAGGAGATACAATAGAGGTCTATAAAACCATGAGTGGGGTGGAACTAATAAACAAGGAGCAGTTATTTACCCTCTCAGCTAGTACTAGAACTAGGGGACACTCCATGAAACTCATGGGTGGCAAGTTTAAAACAAATAAAAGAAAATATTTTTTCACTCAGCGTATAATTGGGTTGTGGAATCTACTGCCAGAGGCTGTGGTAAGGGCCAGTACTATAGCTGAGTTTAAAAGAGGTTTGGACAAGTTTCTGGAAGATCGGTCCATTAGCAGCTATTAGCCAGACAGGATCAGGGAACATGACGGGAGCTGGGGGGAAACAACAGGGAATGGATCCCCCATTGTGACCTGTTGGGTGCTTCTCCCAAGCGACCATTGGTCACTGTCGGAGACAGGATGCTGGGCTAGGTGGACCATTGGTCTGACCCAGTCTGGCACTTATGAAGCATAATAGTAACTGCCAAGTATCTTCAGGGAAGAGATTGGTCTCCCAGGACACCTTGAGGATTGTCGGGTGCTAATACTCATTATGCTAGGGGAGTTTTTGATCTTAATGGCGATGTCTCTCTTGCTGTCTGGGGTCCTGGGATTAAACTGGCCTTTTAAAATGGGGTCACAAGCAAAAAAATTTGGAACGTCTGGCCTGATCCATGGGACAAACTATTGTAGGACCACTTGGGTAGGTGCCATACTAGAAAACGCTAGTGTCCTCTCATAAGAACATAAGACATGCCAACTGGGTCAGACCAATGGTCCATCAAACCCAGCATCCTGTCTCCGACAGTGGCCAATCACGGTGGCTTGGGAGAAGTACCCAACAGGTCACAATGGGGGATCCATTCCCTGTTCCAGCCCCCAACAGCAGGAGGTCACGTCCCCAAAACTTACTTGGCCGATAGCCATCAATGGACTTATTCTCTCTCCCTCTCTTTCTTTGTTATAAAAAGTATTATTATATAGCACCAGCAATGTATTGGGCACTGAACAATCCTAATTAGAGATGGGTCCCTGCCCCAAGGAGTCTGCCGTTGAGAGAAGACAAGGGAGAGAGGCACATAAGGAGAGATGGCGACATTTATGAAGTTGAGAAGTCACAGGGGCTTAGCTGCAGGAGAGAAGAGGACTCTGAAGGAAAGGACTGAATCGGCGAGCAGTTGGGGTGGGGTGAGGGGAATAGCTAGGGATTTTTTTAAAAATAGATGGAAAAATGCATCTTAACCAGACTGCACGTTAAAGTGACAAAAGTCAATTCCCGTCAAAACCTGCTTTTTTGCTACTTACTCAGCTGGCAAACGTTAACCCCGTGAACGTTACGTTTGGGGAACGTTGACACCGCGTTGACCTTCTGGTAAAGCGGAATGTCTTGCTCCGCCCCCTTTCTCCTGCCTTAGGATAATCGTGCAGCGTTGGCAACCTGCCTTTTCCCTGAAGTGTGTGTGTGTTTCTTTTTTAAAAAGTCCTCCTTCTGCCTGTGTTGGGTCATTAAGCTTGTGAGTGTTTCACAGCACCTTAAGTGGAAGTGTGAAGGGGTAAATACATTTTCGACAAGGTACTTAATGCCGACCCTATGGGGGTTTTTTTGGTCCCCCCTTCTAAAATTGAAATGAGTGCTTGCCAAAGTGGGCAAACCTGGTGAATCAGAG
Source organism: Sphenodon punctatus (assembly GCA_003113815.1). Lineage (NCBI taxonomy): Eukaryota > Metazoa > Chordata > Lepidosauria > Sphenodontia > Sphenodontidae > Sphenodon > Sphenodon punctatus. The sequence continues at coordinate 2,750,154 of QEPC01006491.1, read as the reverse complement.
CAATCCAATCTAAAACGAATAAATGGAGGCCCTTTTTACATGGACGCCCCTCCCTCCCCCACGTGTGCGACTGCACGGGGCCGCGGCCGGCGGGTGGGGGTACGTGCATGCTGCATCCCCCCATGCACGGAGGCATTGGAGAAAACGGCGGTGCTTCCGTCCGTGGAGATGGGTGGAGGTGAGTGGGCATCCGTGCGATGAATCAACCATGCAGTGCCCAGCCCACCCACCGCATCCTCCCCCGTGCACCCACGTCCTTTTGACAAGGGCCTGAGAAATAAATGCTCTTTGTCCAATCTTCAATGATTTCTTTTTGCAGCTTTGCTTCAACCATTTCCGATTGTTTTTTCCCCTCACTCGTTTTCATTGTTCCCGGCGAAAACGGGAAACCAGAAATGAACCAACTGGACCAAAATTGTGAAAAGTCACTTGCTCAGATGTTTTGACGAACGCTGTTCAGGGTCGGCGACCATCTGCTTGAGATCAAAGGAAAAAGCCCGGGAGCAGTTATTATTTGGGTGTTCGCTTCACCTGGAAAATCCACCCTTATCTTGCCGTTTCCCCTGGGGCCTCCAGGTGTGTTTTCGGATAGAACAATCATCCTGTGCTCTCTGTTTTATTTAGCTGCCGCCTCTGGCCTTCAGGTATTTCATGGCGACCAGGAACGGGGAGGACACTGCGACGCTGACAGCTGAGATTGCGGAGAAGCTTGGAAAACTTGAGAAGGTGAGAAGAGGAGCGTTTAACTCCTCGCAAACAAACCGTCATACCTCCGGGAAACTCAAGCAGCTTTCTACCTCTGGTATAGATGCTGCCACTTGCCTTTTGAGGCTGTTGAAGTCCCCTCTCTTCCCGTCTCTCTCCCTACCCCCCCAAAAAACTTTTCCACGTCCCCATCTTGTTCACTGTGATGCTGCCCTTGTGTGAACTGAATGATCCTACGCTTAGCTAGGATTTTCTAAATCACTGGTGCCTGACCAGGTCTGCTGTCCGACTTATGGGGTGGAGAATTTTGCTCCAGCCCCCTTTCAGGGTAGCCACGCCCCTTTCCCAAGTGCTGTGACATCATGGTGTTTTGGGAAAAGGTATGTGGCTACCAAAGACGTGGTGGGACAAAGCTCCCCAAGTCCTGTAACATTTCTAGAGAGGTGGCGGTTCCACAACCCCCTCTTCCCCAGGATGTAATAAGTGACATACTGGGTCAGATCGATGGGCCATCAAGCCCAGTGTCCTGTCTCCAACAGTGGCCACTCTTGGTTGCTTTTGGAGAAGTGCCCAACAGGCTGTCATGGAGGGATCCATTCCCTGCTGGTCTCTCCCAGCTCCTAACAGGCGGAAGTGATGCCCCTGATCTCTTTGGCTAATAGCCATTTGTGGATCTGTCCTCCCAAGAACTCATCCAGTCTTTGTTTAAACCCAGCTACGCTACTGGTCTTTCCAACAGCCTTTGGCAACAAGTTCCACAAGTGACTTGTAAATCAGAGTGGGGGAAAAAAAGTACTTTCTTTTGTGTTTGGTTTGATAACTGTCGATGGCTTCGCCGCTTCTGGTTTGTGCAAGGTGCTGTTAAGCTAGATCAGGGCTGAGAGAACCTTGCTGGTCATAGCAGAGGATTCTGTTCTTTTTTTGTGTGCAAAATTTTTCCAGTTCACTTGGGGGAAGTGTCCTCAAGAAGATCATCGAACTCTGTGCCTCGCGCTAACATACTGTGGTACGGGAGTTCCTTGGCAGCGGAGAGGAGACCCGTTCTGGATTGGTGCAACTCTATGGCAGGGGCGAGGTACCTTTTCCTTCCTGGGGGGCCGCTTGGAAAATTAAAACAAGCTCCAAGAGTCACATGGAAGTGGAGGGTGGGGATGGTTAAAGGGTGCAGTCAGGAAGAGGAAGGTCCTCCTCTTCTTGTATCTCTGCTCTGTCGCCCTGAGCTCAGTTTTTCAGGGCTTTGGAGGGAGACCTGGATCCAAGGGCCAGATCCCGGAACCAAAAAGGGGCCCCATAAAAACTAGCCACGGGGCTGCATTTGGCCCCTGGACCTGAGGTCCCCCCACCCCTGTGCTATAAGAATTTGGTGCCCTCATGGGTACCACTAACGGGTGCCGCTGACTGTCCCTTCTTGCCGCTAGCTTCAAAGCTGGCGACTTTCCAAAGCATCCAAGCATCCCTCCTTCCTCTCCCTTGACGCCTGTCGGCTTCGCGAACTTTCCACCGCTGAAGGAGTTCAAATCTGGGACTCTACCAGGTGTTTTGGGGAGCAGCTCGTAAGAAAAAAAATAATAAATAGAAGTGGCACGTAACTGTCTGTCTGTCTGTCTCACGGGAGTCTCCTCCCCCCTCCAGAGGGACGTGACCAACCCCACATCCCTCCCAACCATTTCCATAAAACCCCATCCCATCCATTCCTGGGGGGTGGGCCCATCTCCTCGAGTTCGCAACTGCTCCTCGCGGAGGGGCTATAGCCGAACACGCACCCCTCAAGCCCCAGTGTCCAGCTCGCTGTAGCCCCTTGAGTACCTCAGTCCCATGGCTGCCTTAGGATGGCCACGTATGCAAACTTTTAAAGGAGCACTTACAAAAAATACATGTTTCGGGGCCTGTGTTGGCTCCATAGGGGGCTGGTGACATGGAGTTTTTCATAAGTGTTCCTTAACAATTTGCGTAGTTGACAACCCTAGGCCGTCTGAGGCGAGCCCCTGGCTCTTTCGGTGCCCCCGGCAGCTGCTTTGCTCTCCCGCACCTTGGCGCTTGTCAGTTTCAGCCTTGACTGCGCTGCTCTCATTACACGCGGCCGGGGTTCTGCCCACTCTCCCTGGTAGCGTACCGCCAGCCTCGGGGCCCGTCTACCACTGCCACCTGTGCCCCTGGCGGCGTCCACTCTTAAAGGGCCGGCACCCTGCCGTGCTTAGTGCTGTTAAGGGGACAGGGATCCCTCCAAGGACTCTGTCAGATGCACCTTTGTGCAGCAATCGGGCTCTTCCATGGGTTACTAAAACAAAAACAAAAAACATTAAAAACTGCTTCCCCCCCTAATGCATGTGGCACTCAACAGTTTCTATCCTGTCATCCCAGCCAGACTGTTGGGAGCAGTGGCATAGCAAGGGCTTGTCCTGAGCTCGTGTCCCAATTATGGGGCCCCTTAAAAACCAGGGCGTGGGGGTCTTCCTAGGGGTCCACCGTGCCAAGACCCCGGCCAGCCTCGATCTCCAGCCTCAAAGGCTATGGTGTCGTCCTGGCTCCCAGACAGCAAGTGGCAGCAATCCCATTAGGGAGAATGTTAAAATGAGTCGGTGGGGCCAGCCCTCCACCCCAGCCCACTCTGAAAAATTCCTTCCTGACAGGGTCCTTAATTTTCAGAGTGGGTGGGGGCAGAGGATTGGCCTTGCTCCCCCCCCCCCCCACTCATTCTGAATATTCCCTAGTGGTGCTCAGACTGATTGCAGAGGTTCTCCCCTGCCCCCCCCCCCCGCCCAATAGAGCTTGGGGCCCAGGCTCAACTGGGCGCCCCTCACTCCACTGTGGCCTTGGTAGGGAGATCTACACAGCTGCTAGCTGTACTCGTCTGTTGATCTTTCTGCTGATGCACCAATATACTCCTCTGCTCACTTCTTACCGTTGCCCACCAGGGGGAGCCCCGTTCTCGTCTTATTAAACCCCAGCTACCTAGTTGATTTTTCTTTCAAGCACTTGGGGGTTCCAACAGTTGCTAAGGAAGAGTCCAGAAGAGCAATTGGGTCCCTGGAAATACTTGTCCTACCGAAGGACTAAAACGCCCGTGTCTGGATGCTGATGCTCCTGTTCTGGTCCTCTGCAATGTCTCTGCCCAACACGTGGTTCGACAGTAATAACCACTAACGTAATTGGGGGGCTGGCTAAGTTCTTGGAGGCTCAGCCCATAAGTGGCTCTTAGGTTGGCTATTATTATCATTAAGCATTTATATAGCGCCAGCAGTGTACCTGCCGCTTTACAATTGTTTGAAATAGGGCCCGACCTACTGAGCTTACAGTCAAAGGTGTATGTGGGTGAGGTGAACATGGGGAGAGGCAGACAGTCACACATTGTGTTCTGTCAGGCTTTTGGCAAGGGGTAGGGGGTGTGTGTTTTCCCCACATATTGTAATTTTAAATTGTTTTAATTTTTAAAAATATTTTTATTGAATGTTGTTCACCACCCCGGGCTGCCCGGAGGGCAGGAGGGGTGGGATATAAATTTTAAATAAATAATTAAAAAAATAAAAAAAATATTCCCATTTTACAGATGGGTAACTGAGGCTGAGACTTGCGCAAGGCCACCCAGTAAGTTCATGGCTAGGGCAGGATTTGAATCCTGGCTTCCTAGGTCCAAATCCAGCACCTTCGCCACTACACCACCACTGGCTCTTAACTAATTAGTTTTATGTTCAGTTTTTCTAGGTTTTTTTAAAAAAATTTTTTTTAATGGCTTTTGCTAAACTAGGCTATTGGGTATGAAACCTCTGTGACTGTTCGGGTCTCAGAGCGAATAACGGACTGACGCCCTCTTGCACACCTTGATGAAGCAACCAAATCTGGCGTTGGCGGAGATAGGATGCTGGGCAGAATGGACTATTGGTCTGGTCAAGTATGGCAGTTCTCCGTCCGTGATCCTAGAACTCGGAGTTGGAAGGGACCTCATCTACTCCAACCCCCCCACCCCACCCCTTGGATGCAGAATGTCGACAGCTACAACATCCCCAGCAAATGGTTGTCCGGCCTCTTTTTGAAAATCTCCAGCTTCGGGGTGCCTACATCCTCCCCGGACAACTTGATCCATTGCTGCCCAGCTCTTGGCGTTGAAGTTTTTCCTGATACCTAACTGAAATTTACTTAAGCCCAGTCCTACCTTCTGTAGCAATGCAGACCGGTTCCTTGCCATCTTCTCCTCTTAGTCTTCTCTTTGCTCGGCTATACATACCCAGTTCCTTTCCTCACCAGGCTTGCTTTCTGAACCTTTTATCATCTTTGTCGCCCTCCTCTGAACCCGCTCCAAAGGGTCAATGTCCTCCGTTAAAATGAGGTGCCTAAAACAGGACGTGATGCTCCTGGTGAGGTCTGATCAGCGCTGAATTGAGTGGAATGACTAGTTCTGCTGGCTTGGCAAAAAAATTATTTAAATTTAATTTCCCACTCTTCTCTCCCTCCCCCACAAGACTCCGGTCAGTTTAAAATGTAAAGACACAGAAATAGCCCTCTTAAAATAAAATTAAAAATATAAACTCTTGCTCAACTCCTGTCCCTGCCTGTCAAATATTTTGCCAAAAAGAAGGGTCTTATGTCCCCTCCAGAATATGTTCGAACTCTGTCCTACCTCCAGGGGAAGAGCATTCCGCATCACTGAGGCAGCAACCAGGAACACCCCTCCATGCACCCTCATCATACGAACACGATTGGGTGGCCCAAAAACTGCATTAGGCTTTTTTGCAGCTGCATCCCATTGGTGACTCCTCTCCATCTTGGGATCAACCTCAATCCCAAGATCCTTTTCACTTGGGCTTTCTGCCAAGCTAAGTATGCCCCATCTTATATTTGTGCATTTGTTTCTCCCCCCCACAAATGCAGAAAGTGGTCTGCTGTTGCTACACAACATGCCATAGGTACGGGAGAGTAGACTCTTGAGTGGCAGCCGTCTCTGGGAGGAGAGGGAGAAAAGGACTCTGCTGGTGGGAAGCTGTGGTTATCCCTCCCAGCATCATAACTGGGACTGAAGCTACAGCTAGTCTGCAGTGAGCATTCACTGGGCTCTGGCTGTCTCAACAGCATGGTGGATGGTGGCCTGTTTGGCCCAAAAGCCTGTGAATCACCCTGACATTAATAGGCAAGTAAATGCATGTCTTTACCAGCCCAGCATCCTCCAGTTTGGAGTCCAGAAGGACCAATGATTCCTGCATAACTGCCAAGAATCCAAACTTTGCAACAGGTCTGGGAGCCTGAACCATAATAGTCCTGCTCACAGAATCCAAAGTTGGTAAAAAGTTTTTAATGCTAGAGCAGCTTGTTTAAATGACCAGCTAACCTCTTGCCTAGGCTTAATTTTCATTTTCAGCAGGCTTGGCTCTTCTATGAATTAGTTTTCCTCCAAAAATATTGCTGGGTGGTTTTTGTTTTTAAGATCCTAGCCAATCGCAAGACTGTCTTCTTTGGTGGGAACTCGGTCTCGATGATCGACTACCTGATCTGGCCTTGGTTTGAACGTCTGGAGTCGTTCCACCTACAAGAGTAAGTACGCAACGCTATAGCTCTTGTGAGATTCTGGCGAGACAGGCTGTAGCTAGCTCCGAATGACCTCGGCCAAGAAAATCCCTCTGCTTAGCGTGTGTCTTGATTACCCAGACATTGCTAAGGCAAGGTACCACGTTAAGAGCATGAGGAGTGCCATCGTGGGTCAGACTAAAGGTTCATTCAGCACAGCGTCCTGTCTCTAACAATGGCTATTCTTGGTTGCTTGGGAGAAATACCGAACGGGTTGTAATGCAGTAATCCATGATTCCCTGCTGTTTCCTCCCAGCTCCCGATAGTCGGAGGTTACATGCTGAAACGGGTACCGGCATTTTGGGGTATTCAAATTGGCATTTGAGTCTCTGGAAAACCAGCATTGTAGTATTTAATTACCTGGGGAAACGCCCAATTCCCCCACACCCCAAATCTGGGACTGGAAGCTGGAAAAATCAGGATGAAAATGGTATTTCTGTTCTGAAAAGTACCTGAACTTTTTGAATCAAATTGGATACTACAAATTTGATGTGTATCCATTTTTCCAGGTACCTGGTTCAGCTCAAATGCCAGCTTCTTATGCTGCCCAGTCTCTAAGGTCAAGAGATCTTCTAAACCTAGAACCAGCTTCAAAGTGATTGGCAAAATAAGAGTTGATCTCAGGCTGCCTGGAAGAAATGAAGTGGACTCTGGCAACTGTTAAGCAGAATATTTGGAAAGTTGAATTGGAAGGGAATTCTAGTTATAGGCCACGATCCATCCATCACTTACTCCGGTGTAAGTAGTTGGTGGATTGTGGCAATAGGACTCTAAGGGTCATTGCGTCCAGCCCCCTGAACTGATACCACCCCAACAGAGGAATCCTCCAACAGAAATGGAGCCATCCTGGCTAATACCGGTAAAAATTGATTCTAGAAGCTGGAAAACTGGGACCAAAAAATAGTGTTTGGTAGGTTGGGTGCTAATCAAGTACCAATTAGTACCCAACATTATTGAGTCAAGTATAGAGCTGAAACCAGTACTAAAATTAGTACCTGTCGGTAATACCTGATTTTTCGAGTACTGCATCAGGTACCTGATAGGTTAGGTTACCTGGGTGCTGTTCGGGTACCCGAATACTTGAAAAATCAGGTACCTCCATACCTTTTAAAAATAAATAAATAAATATTTATGGATTCCTTAATTTACCAATTCCCAATTGGTATATTAAGTTGGTTTACTTAAAACATTGGCATGAATTTAATTTTTTGTGTGTTTTTTAAAGTGACCGGAAGTAGTTTCCTGGGATCAGAAGTTGACTTTCTGGGACAGGAAAGTTCATTTTCTGGGATGGAAAACTCTCAAAGTGTTTTAAGAAGAAAAACTGAAAGAAAAAATTGCAACTGGAAGTAATTTTATGGGACTGGAAACTGCAAAAAATGATCAGAACTTGGCAGAAACCTGATAAATAGATGTCGGGAGTTGGTATATCAACAATATAAAAAAAGTGGTACCGGAAGTCAACATTCTGGGACCGGTTGGGGCGACACTTCCCAATCAGGTTGTAATCAGGTACTTCATGGTACCTGAAACTTACTGGGTTGAATTGGGTACCAGAAATTCAGTGGCTTACCCGATATTGCTAGTATCCTCTTTCAGCTCTTGTTTTGGATAATGGGGAAAGTAAGAACATAGTCAGTGCCATTTTGGGTCAAACCAATGGTCCATAGAGGTTAGGGTCCTGTCTCCTGACAGTCGCCAATCTTGGGTAGCTTCAGAGAAGTACCCAACAGGTTATAATGGGGTGATCCAATACCTATTGTTCACTCCCAGCTAGGGCTGAAACTGCAAGCCACCATGATAGCTTTTTCTGTCGGAAAAAGCTCTTCTGCAATGAGCGGCATGGTGTGATAGAGACTTTCATTCCGCTGCTTCCACCAGCGGTGAAAATAGCGGAACGATGTTTGTTCCGACAGTTTCAATCTTTGCCAATTTCCATCGGCACCGCGAAGTAGCGGAACGATGTTTGTTTCGGCAATTTCCGAGATTGTTCTGACAGTTTCCGAATTAGCGGAATGCTGGTGGAAAAGTTGCGGAAAGTCGTGGGCAATTCCGAAATGGCAGAATGAAATAGCAGAGAGGAAAAAGGAGTCGCCACTTCAGCCCTCTCCCAGCTCCCAATGGTCAGAGGTTCCTCCTTGTCTAATGGACCTTGTCTTATTTAAACCCAGCTATACTACTGGCCTTGGAGCCTGCCCATCGCCTTACCTGGGTCTTGCTTCACTTGTCCATCCTGCATCAAGCCCCATTGCCGTGAGGGAACCCGCTGGGATCACTGAGGACTCTCTCCTGTGTTGGATTAGCTGAGTGGTGGGAGGAGCCTCGTTCAAGGGACAAGTTAAAAACCCCGCTCCAGCCGGCAGCGCCAGAGGCGTGCGCCGGGGCAGTGCACCCTTGTGCGCGTGGCCTTAGGTGCAGGGCTGCAGCAGGGCCCGTATTTTTTTTTATTTGTGTGATTGAGATTTTGATTTTGGGGACGGAAACGAGCTGTTGTAGTTAATTTTATTCCTATTATTATTTTACCTTAATTTTAAGTTTATTTTAGATTTGTAAATTTGTTTGTTGCTATGCCTAAATTGGGTAAGATTAAGAACAAGAAGAAACAGGGGGCGGTTACCAGAGCTAGGGCGGGCCAATTACACCTTGAGGGTTGTCTTCTGACAGCCTCGAAATCAAAGGCCTCCAAGCGGTCGCCCACCTCCCCTTTACTCCCTGTACACTCCCTAGAAGACCACCTTGATCTAGGGCTGGACCATCCATTTGATTGTCCTACTTCGGTTTCTGATGTTCCTCCACAGGTTGTCGTGAACACCTGGGAAGGAGGCGCTGCCATTGGGTTCCAGTCTAATAATCCAGCTTTACAGGCCCCGCTTGATTGTCTGTTGACTTGCACCATGGCCTTCAAAAAGCAAGGTGAGAGATGGCATGCCCTGGCTGCAAGGTCTCAGGAATCACTCCACTTTACATCTGGCACGCAGCCTGTTCACTCAGGCGATGTGGCTAGGTCAACTCAGCCCCTCATTAATAAGAAGGAACCTCAACCCTTAGTTGAGTGTGAAGTGGAGGGGTCATTTCCTTCACCACCAAATTTATTGAACTGTGAACAGGCAGTGGAGCTGTCGGGTGGTGATACTGGGACGTTGCCTTTCCCCCGGGGCCAGGATGGTGAGGCCTCGGGGAAGTCAGCGCCCCCTGATAGCTTCATTGTGGCCAAAGGGGGATTCTCATGCGGCCAGGCTGCTCTCTTCACCAAATCAAACGCCATCTCTCTTGATAATTTGGAGGCCTGTGTGATACATCAGCAACAGCAGATAGAGGATTTTCTTCTTTTGTTTAAAACACGAATAGAGGGTCTTGAGATCCAATCTCAGGGTATCTCACAGCAGTTAACCAGACTAGGGGAGCGGATGGATGCCGCTGGGGGGACTAGGGATGGGATAGACCCTAGGTGTGTGGATCAGGCAACCCAAA
>QEPC01006491.1:2690839-2726508 GCA_003113815.1 Sphenodon punctatus | reverse complement strand
CCCCCCCCCCCCCTTTCCTGTCAATCCAGCCTGGGTTGACCCTGCACTTTGAGAAGCAAGACACTAAAACGATTGACTGTCTTTGAATGGTAAATGACTCGGACGTGATTTCAAGACCAGCGGGACGGCAGCGTATTTAGGGGAAAAGCCAGGGTGAAGCGAGATATTTTTTTTAATGTCTTTTCCCACCCCCAAAGGTGTTTTTTTATTTGCCATGAGGAGGACAAGAGCTAAATTACGTTAATTGAACTAATTTTACTTTTTGGAGAGAGCTGAACGTTTGCATGTTTACCACTCGCTTGACAAAGGGCGATAATAAACGTGATGGGGGGGGCGTGTCTGCTATTTTATTTTATTTTATTTATACTTTGATTCCTTAGTCTCCCCCTCCTGCCTTGGCACCTTGGGGCAGCTCACACCATATAAAAATCACACAAAATATTTTAAAACACCGTCAATAAAACCGTCAATAAAACAACAGTAAAATATCCCAGAGCAGAGCTTATAAATAAAACCTCCCTCCCACCCCATCACCCGTCTCCCTCACCAAAAGCCTGGTGGAACAGCCAGGTCTTACACTGTCTTCAGAAAGAGGGAAGGTCAGGGGCCAAGTGGATGTCTGTTGGGAGGGAGTGCCACAGCCTTGCTGCGGCACCCAAGAATGCCCTCCTCATCGTCCCCACCTGAGAAACTCGAGGGACCCTGAGGAAGGCGATTCCAGCCGACCTCAGGAGCCGATTCAGGACCTGTGGGGGTGAGGCAATTCTACAGATAAGTGAGTCCTAGGCGGTATGGGACTTTATAGGCCAAAACCAACCCCTTGAATTGGGCCCGGAAGACGATAGGCAGCCAGTGCAGAAATCGGAGCACCGGAGTAATGTGCTTGTGGCGACCCATCCCCGTAAGGAGATAGGCCGCTGCATTCTGCACCAGCTGCAGCCTCCAGACCGTCCCCAAGCGCATTACAGTAGTCTATCTTGAGCTGGTCAAAGCCTGGATGATGGTGGCTAGGTCAGAGTCCGAGACGTACAGCCAAAGCCAACACACCAGATGTAATTGGTGAAATGCATCCCCTCACCACAGCCTTCACCTGGACATCCAGGCGGAGCCGCGAAATGAGGAGCACCACCTTGCGACGAACCTATGGGACTAACGGAGGGCGGACGCCATTCATGATAGGTGCCACCACTCCTTCAGCCCCTCCCACCAGCATCACTTCTGTCTTGTCGGGATTCAGTTGCAGACGGCTCGCCCTCATTCAGTCCCCCACAGCCGCCAAACACTGGGTAAGCACCGAGACAGCCGGGTCTGTCTGGGTCAGTTGAAAGAGAGGTAAAGTTGGGTGTCATCAGCATATTGATGACACTGCACACCGAACCCTCTGACAACCTCACACACAGGCTGCATGTACACGTTGAACAGGAGAGGGGACAGAATAGAACCTTGCGGGACTCCACACGTGAGGCCCCAGGGAGATAACGAGCAACCTCCCAGCACCACACGTTGAGTCCTGGCCAGGAAGGAACAGAACCATTCAAGGACTGTCCCGCCCACCTTGGTCCCACGAGTCACCATCTCATGGTCAATGGTATCAAATGCAATGGAGAGATTTAACAGGATCAACAGGGTCTACCAACCCTGGTCCAGCTCATGGTAGAGGTCATTGACCAAGGCTACAGTGCCAAAAGCCAGACTTCAAGGGATTGAGAAAGCTGATACAGACTAGATGCCCCTGAAGCTGCCGAGCCACCACCCGCTCAATAACCTTCCCTAAAAAGGGAAGGTTAGAGACTGGCCCATAGCTGGCCAGGGAGTCAACGTCCAAGGATGGTTTCATGAGCAGAGGCCTCACCACCACCTCGAGGTGGCCTGGAACTCTGCCCGCCCTAAGGGAGGCATTGACTACCCCAGCCAGCAACAGCCCCAGCGTCTCCCGGCTGGCCTTAACCAGGATGGGCATGGGTCTAGTTCAAAACAGGTGGCTCGGACAGTCCCAAGGACATCCCCTGCCTCAGTGGGCGACACCCACTGAAACTGATCCCATAAAACAGAACAAGGTGGGGCTTCCATTACCTCTGGTTCTCCTACTGTGCCCTGACCAGGCCAGAGATTCCCTGTCACATGAATTGCCAGCCCCGGCCCGGGTAAGCAGCTGGCCTGCATGTGGTCCCCTGGATGATCCCCACAGGCTGCCCAGATGGGCCAGCGTGTGGTTTTTTTTAGCCCCATCTCCCAACAACAACCAGGGGCCGCCATGGTCACCCCCATGGCCGCCTCTCCTGGCAAGGTCCCAGCCCCCCACGGGACACTGGGGGGCTGGGAGGTCCAACTGCATGTTTGTTCTATTCCCCCACTAGGGGGTGGGGGAGGACTTGCCGGCCAGCCCACTTCTGATTGGTGGGTCAACTTGACCCCGCCCAGGCCAACTCCCATTCCCGGCACGTGGAGCTGGCATGCCAGCGGCACGTTTCTTTTCACCCAGTGTAGTTCCCATGGAGGCAGCCTCTGGCTCTTTACCACCCCACATTAGAAATTATTTTTATATAGCACCAGCAACGGGCCTGGTACTGAACAGTCACGGTCAGAGGAAGGATCCTGCCTGGAAACACTTATAAGTAGGGTGGGGAAAGGAGGGGAGACAAGGGGAGGGGGACATAGGGAGACATCTCTTCTTCTTCACTCAGGGGCACCTTGTCTCCTGTATTTACGTTAAGCACATCCTCCTGCGACTTTCCAGCTTCACGAACGTATCCTTGTCTCTCCTAGATTTGTAAGCCCCTTGGGGCAAGGACCCGCTTCCAGTCACTGGGGCCAGTCCCAAGCCCCATGGACAGGCGTGCGCACACATACGCACGCGCCAATCCCGCACACCCTGGGCTTGGGGTCTGCAACCTGCACGCAAACTCTGCCACCACGCACACGCATACATAGCGACGCATACATGGGGACTGCGGCCATTGATCGTACAGCACCGGGTATATTGTAGTAGGAATAATCTCAAGAGGTTGGCGTGTACACGCTTAGCTTGGCTACAAGAGGAAGATCCTGGAGGGTGAGACAGCATAAGACGTATCGGTGGAGGCGGGCTGAGGGGCAAATCTTGATGGAAGGCGTAGGCTTTTAGGAGGGGGTTTGAAGGTTGGGAGGAAAGAGCACGGGGTCAGGAAGGTAGCTCCAGGTGGGAGCTGCAGGAGAGGAGGCAGATGGTTCTTGAATCTTCATTGAATGCTGCCTACGTAATCATTCTAATCATCTCCTTCCGACGTGATAACTCCGTTACCTTGATAACTCAAGGGTTGAGAGAGAAGGATGACTAGAGAGAGGTTGGGAGAAGAACCATCCTGCCTAAGAACAATGGCCCATCCAGCCCATCATCCTGTCTCCGACAGCGGTCACTGGCCAGAGAAGTACCCAACAGGTCATAACGGACCCAGCTGCCGACAGTTACAAGTTGCACCCCCTAGACCTACTCGGTTAACAGCTATTAACGGACCTAGCCTCCAAGAACTCACCCAATCCTTGTTTAAACCCAGCTAGGGTTACTGGCCTTGACCAGCTCCTCTGGCAACAAGCTCCACCAGATCTTAGAGGATGAGTCCATCAATAGTTTTTATTCAATTTGATCAGGAGAGGAGGCTTCTGGGGTCTGGGAGTGAGGAGTAGGGAATGGGTCCCTCGAGGATGACCCGCTGTGCACTTCACTGAAGCAACTGGGCTTGATGGGTTAATGGTCTGTCCCCGCTGTTCTTATAACAGGGTTTGCAACAGCAGCTGCCTTTTTTAGCCACAATTCATATTCCTAAAGCTCTGAAAAATTGTGGTTTTGTTTTTGTTATGCCACAAAAATTCAAATTGGTTTCTCCTCACAGGGGTTATGAAGCGGTAACACAAAAGGTACATGTTAAAACATGGCATTTTTAAACAAACCTCGCTCAGTTGTTTAATTAGTCTCCAAGGTGGAGCCTGTCTTTTACCAGCAGCGGATCCCATAGGGAGTGAGTGGCGGGGAAGAGACATTGGAGTTTAAATGCAGGAATCACTTGCAAACAGATGCTGAGGGTAGGGTAGGGCGGCCTCGTCGGGGATTTCAGGCCCTTTGAAATGGCCGATTCCACAAGATTTCCCCCCCGCCCCCCAAGCCTTAGTTTAAAATAGACCAAATTATATATATATAATAGGCACTTTAATGAGTGCTTCTCACAATGACAGTTTCTTTCAGAAGATTCTCTGGGGAGGTGGGTTTTAATCCCTAATGTGTGGCCTCACAACCACATATCCCGCAGCAGTCCCTGTTTAGGATGAGACAACACCCCTCTGTGGGGGGGTGCGGCCCATGGCAGGCAAGTGCAGCCACCACGCTGCGGACGTTGGATCCCACCATCCCTTCTTCAGAGGGTCAGAGTCTCCTTTTTTTACAAGACAAAAAGGCTGGGATTCGAGCGGCAGGGCCTCTCTTTCCCGGTCACCTCCCAGGAAAAGCCCTTGAGAGGGTCAATGGGGGCGAGGATGGAATGACCAGACACTCAGTGGAAGGAGCAGCTGGGGAGCGCCTGCCCCTCTTCGCGCCGCTCGGAATGCAGGGAGGGTGTGAGTGCGTTAAGGGGCGGAGCTAGAGATGCAACCGGGCACCTTCGACCAATCAGGGGTGCCCGAATCAACCCGGCCCCATCGATGCCTGAGTGGGCCCCAGTGGGCTGTTCAAACATGCTGGCCTTTGAAAGCAGTGGTCCCAGTTAGGGCCTGTCATTTTCAAAGGCCGCTCCCCCCTTCCCCAGCGCTGTCTCTCACCTGAAAGGAAGGAAGGAAGGAAGGAAGGAGTGTGTGTGTGTGTGTGTGTGTGTGTGTGTGTGTGAGCTCAAGTTCATTTGTGAGCATCAGACACCCGATTAGTCCTGAGGTAGCTCATCAGGGATTATTTATTAATGTTTTTTCCCCCTCTCCCTTCCCCAAAGGCTCAGGGCGGTTTATAAAAAACATAAAACTAGAATTAAAAACCATTAAAATGCAATTCCCCCAAAGAACCCTACTCACCCCCACAAGCTCCCACCTAATCCCTATCCCTCGCCTGCCAAAGAAAGGTTTCACGCCACCTCCGAAAGCTACTCAGCTGCCAATGGGAGGGAGTTCCCCAATACTGGGGCAGCAATCGAGAACGCCCCCTGCTCTGTGAGCCCCCAGGCCCGACGCAGCTCTAGGTGGAGCTTATTCAACAAGGGGTGAGGCTTATTGGCCATCGAGGCAGAACGTGGCTCTCTTTGGCCAGTCAAAACGTTGGGAAAAATGCAGCCAGTCACACACGGGAAATTTACTCCGCTTTGCGAAAGTGCAGTTAGCACCTGGTTTGCTCTCCTCCCCCTTTCCCAGCTGTTCGAGGGGGGCATTTTGGATTTCCTGGACACGGTGCTAACTCACAAGCCGGGCAACGTTTTAACTAGGGCTGAAACTCATCCTCGTAATCCTCAAAAATCTCAGCGAGAGATTTTCGAGAATGGGTCGAGAATCAGCCCATTCTTGACCTGTTCTTGCGAGATTCTCACATGGCTAGAAACCAGCTCTGCGCACGCGCAACATGGCTGCGACGCCCATTCTGCGCATGCATACTCTCTGGTGGCCAGTCTGTGCATGAGCAGAGTGGGTTTCTCGAAAACCTTGCAAGATTCTTGAGAACCAACCCATGTGAGAACGTGCGAGGTCTCACCGGGATTGGAAGAATCTCATGCGGTCTGGCGAGAATGAAAATCCCTTCTTGTTTCGCCTCTAGTTTTAACAAGTAAAAATGAAAGGTTTTGCTGAAAGCAGAAACTTAGCCTGTGGCGGTTATTTCCAATTCCAAAATCTGGCCCATGGACCCAGTCCCTCCCATCAAGCACTGGGAGAATAAGCTCATGGGATGGAAGCAGAGAGCAGGGCATGGATTCAACGACAGGGGACTGATCCATGGCCCAGGTCTGGACCCGCCCTTCTCTTCCCTCATCCTGAGCACACTCTAAGCGCTCGGCCCCCAGCTCTGCGTATCCCTTGGAGAGGATGCTGATTTTCAAAGTGGCTCGTACTAACTTTCAAAGTGGCCTGCAGGAGGGTCCCCACCTCTGCTCTAGGTATTGCAAAGACAATATCCTTTGAAGAGCCAGCTCTGTCTAGCCTTGCAGAGGAACATAATTGGTTGCATTTCCCCTGGAGGGGCAGTCTCTACCAGACATCAAAAGACACACTCAAGAGACAGGTGGTTGTTAGAACATTTGCCCAGATTTCACTCCCTTAAAACTTGCTCCATTAAGACTCCTTTCTTCCTCAAGAACCCAACCGGCACCAGAGGCACTGCTGTTACCGATGGACAATCCTCCACTTGTGTGTTTTAAAAGAGTCAGCATGGTTCTCAACTCCACTGGAGCCATGCCAGTGTAGAACAGCAGAGCGCCCTGCCTCCTGGGTCTAATCCCCACCCACCAGTTTCCTCCTGCAGCAGCCCAAACCTTCAACTGATTAAAAGAGGAACCAATCCACTTCTTTCGATTTTGTAAAAGACTTAACTTTATTATAAATAACACTGCATGAAAAATACATACAAAACCCAACCATGTTCGGCTTCCAAAGCAGCACTTTGATACAGATTTATTTATTTCCTGGTGTATCCTTTAAATGGAAATATATTGAAGACATTTTAAAATAACTAAGGGAAGAGCCATGATCTGGAGGATTTCATATGCTAGTCTCACCCCCTTCCTCCTGGCTTATTTCCTCAGGGCATCTCGCAGGTGCTTTGTCTTCCCAGTTAATAAAAACACCTCTCAAAAGGCGATTATTAAATAAAGCTGTTCACTTAAAGCGGTTACCTTATAAAATGAGAAGCACCGACCAATCAGCAGCAGCGAGGACATTCGGATCACAAAAGGTTCTGCTGCTTCCTCATCACCACTTGTTACAAAAACGGACAGGTTCTGCATTACAGGATATATTGGAAAAGCCAAATGGAGCTGCTGGGTTAATCTGCTAGAATGAGGAATGGATTCTCCGATTTTCAAAAAGTATCTAAGAGATACAGGGAATGCAAGAGACACAAGGATTGTGTCACACAGCAAAGAGCGGACTCCCCAGATTTAAGAGACTTTCCCCCTCGAAGACATTCAGTAATGCCTTTGGCACAAGGCTTTAGCTACAGATGGTCCTGGAAGGTGCATTTTTGGTCAGTGGGGCTGATCCCAAGCCCTGCAGCTTCTGCATGGGCGTGCGCCAAGAACCATGTGCCGGCAATGGCAGCGTGTGTGGTTTCCATGCGGGTGACTCTGCACGAGGTCTGCAGGGCTTGGGATCGGCCTCACTGCCATTTATCAGTCTATCCCGAATTCCTGGCCTCAACGGCACTGGCAGAAAAATACGAAGAATGTAGGACAATGGTAAGAAGAACTCTAGCTTTCAGGATGGCGGAGTTGGCCAAGGATTAGAGGAAATACGGAACAGTGTTTCCCTACTGCTGAAAAGTTTCCTCCAGCTGTACCAAGGTTTTATCCTCCTTTGTTAAGGAGGGGATCTGTGCTGGATATGCTCTCTTAGAATCTTCCATAAAAGTCATAGCCATCATCATGGAGCCACTGATTTGGTTACTCACAGGATTAAGGTTGGAAGGCAAAGTTTATTAACAGCCAGGTCATCAAAGTAGCAGATCGACTTTTTCCTGCTGCTGCTACTAAGTCCTTGGTTACAAGATACTTAAAAACTGTGGGAGCCAGAAACATGTTTAAACGAAGATCCGGGGAGGAATGGATTGAATCACGCTGGAGAGAAGCCTTGTGCAACAGCCTGGCCTTTTTGTAGGTCGTGGTGACCTGTGGCAAGATGTGCCGTTAACACCAGGGCAGACAAAACCTCATTGTGGAGGGTCAATAATCCCCTCCTTTTCCTGCTGCAATTAGGGCCTAATCATGCAATCACCCTCAATTCCTGGTAGAGCCAGTCCTCAAGACAGCAGCCAGAAGGAAAGCTCTGCTGTAATATTTGTTAAACACACTGCAGGAGGCCTTTCCCAGCTGGGAATCTGCAGGAGCCATCAGACCTGCCAATCTACCACAATAAAGGTAAAAGCCAGCAAGATCATACTCTTAGTTAATAATGCAGTTTTGTAAGACTCCTCTCCCATCCGTTCCTGTTCCCATTATTTGCCTTCGGTTATAAACTCAACTTGAAAATCTCTCCATAAACCCAACTGAAGCTGAATACAGTGGAGGATGTTTACGCTGGCTTTAAGGAATGTTTGCTCTTTGAACACAAAAGGAAGAGAGGGGTTTTAAAAAAAACAAGAAGTTATTTTCTCTCTCCTTGCTCTTTTTATATATACAGGCCCTTCTTCTTCTTCTTCTTCATTTCCCGTTGAGCTAGGGTCACCAAACTCTTTTAGGCTTGATGCACTAAATTTAGACCCCTCGCAGGAAACGTGAAACAGATTTTTGTTCCACTCAAGCGGTCATAGAAGCGCATTAAGAAGCAGCCCGAAACCACATTTGCTTCACCGTGTGGCCTGCTGGGATAGTTACGTACAAGAATAGTTTGGACACTTTGCAGCATGTTGTAAACTCCGTGGCCTGGTACCAGAGCAATCATTTGGAAACAAGATGCTCTACAGAAGCCTGCCTTAGGCCCTTTTCTAATGGGTGTGGCGGGGATGGGTGGGTGGGCAGTGCGTAGGGGTGCATTCCCATGGACCCCCACCCACGGGGCATCCGGTATTGGTGCCTGTTGCTCCATGTGGGTGATGGGTAGAGGTGGGGGGGATGCAGGAGCGTGCACACAGCCCCATCCACCAGTCGTGGCGTTCGTTCCCACGGACGCTCACCCATCCCCCCGCCCACACGCTGCAACGTTCAAATGCCCCCCTCCCCGCACACATGTGCGAGGAGGTGTACATTTGAAAAGGGCCTTAGTCCCCATCTCCCTTCAATCCCTCACAACCAGGTTTTTATTCGGCTTGGAGTGTTGTAAATGCTCAAAGAAACTGAAGACCCTACGGCATTGGTACCGGACATTGAGGGGAAACTAGACAAGATGACCTAGTCATCACAAGGTGCTCTGTCTTCTTCGGATCACCTCCCTCGGACATTTAAGTGCATGGTAGTCTGCAGATGCAGAGCGAGCTGCTAAAAAAAATATATGACAATATATGGGACTGAATTTACGTGTGATCCAAGACACACACACTCATGGAAGCAAGAACCCCCCTGTCTCTTCTCCTGTCTTGCACATCTTTTTCTGACCAGGAAGTTATAAATATTTCAGCTGCTTTGAAATAGGGACAGGCACCTCACCTGACCCATCCCCTCAATCTTCTAGTGTCTCGATCCCTTTCCGGAGCCTAACTTAGGCCCCGTTCCGAGTTCCTGTCACGGAGAGGACTTGTGTCCGGCAGAATGCCTGGGTCATCGCTATTGCTCATAAACTTCTTGAGGGCTTATGACGACGAGGCAAGGAGCCCCATCAGGGCTACCTTAAACTAAGTGTTTTGAAGACTGCAGCCCAGAAGGGGGAAATCTTGAAGGATCACCGAGGCAAAGGTTGGTTAAGGAATCTACCACCAGATTGGCAGCACTGGGTTAAATCTGCCTGGCAGATGTGTTACATCTGTGTTGTGGGAGGCGATGGAACAGGAGAAGCCATGTTGCTTAGCCGCACAAAAGCCGTGCTCGCTAGGAGAGCAAGCGTGGCTCTAGAAAACCATCCCCTCTTCTATGAGGAAGCAGCCCAGACGACAACCCTCACCTGGAAATGCATCATCGCGTACAGCCTGCCGGACTCACAACCCAACCCAATGCCAAGGCCAGGGCACAAGTCTCAGATGCTCTGCTGCTAACAAGAGGGTGTGTGTGTATGTGTGCATAAAAGGTCTATGCTGGGGTCATGCACCAGGAGCAGCCTCCTTGCCAAGGACTAGGCAGGGCCTTGCCTGGAAGCAGGTGCCAGCGGTGCGTGTGTTTGAAGGGAGAGGCCCGCAAAGTAGTGATGACGTCAAGGAGAGAACTTTGTTGTATGCAACTATAAAGCGCTCAGTTTGCTTCTCGCATTCACGGTCTGTGCTCTTCCTTAGTTCTTGCAAGTCAACCTACCATAGTAACCTTTCAACTTGGTGCGAATCACCCCATACGGGACTGAGGCCATCTACCGCTTCCTATAAACCGGCGACAACTGGGCGCATTTCAACGCATTGCTCCCATCAAACAGCAGCTTCTTAAGCGTAGGAGAACGCTAAGTGTTTATTCCTTAAGATGACCAAAAATGCAAACAGCAGTAAGTCTCGTCTCAGATGAAGCCGCTGGTCATTCTGTTTCCTTTACTCTCTAGAACAGGTTTGCAAAACTCATGAACACCAGGCACAAAAACCCTTCCGAGGCAGGCCACAGGCAATATCCTTAGACTTTCAAGTAGGAAAAAGATATCCCCTCCCGCCCTGCCCCAGAGAGTCAAGTTTTACAAGGAGCAGAAGGTACCTGTTTGTGTGGGGGAAGTGGGGAAAGAGACCACGGAGCGACTTCTGGAAATGCTACTGAACTGGCTTTTTTTTTTTTTTTGCAATTCAGTTTCCATTACTTTAAAAAAACCAAAAAAAACCACACAACCTACATTTGATTTTAAAATATGGCTGGTCTCTCCGCAGCAGGGCAGGAGACTTGACTGCAAAGTCCGAGTTTTAAAAATACCACCCACCGGGCACCCATTAAATGACTCAAACTGTATTTCCCCATCCCACTCCCAAAGTTGCCATCTTGCTTTCGTTCATAAGAAAGTGGGCTTATTTTGGCGTGCTCTTCATCTTGCCCCCATTCCTGCCAACTTCGTTTCGCCTTCTTCCCACCCTCCTTAACAAAGCCCATTAGAAATTCTGACCAACCCCAATGCGTGCGGTGTAACTAGCTGATTAAGTTAGCTGCTTTTCCCCATCACAGCGTAGCTTGAATTCAAATGGAAAAATATAATATTAGCTGCATAAAAATCAGCCACCTTTACAGTGTAACCATCCTCCCGGTCCCTTCTTCCCTTCCTAGTCTTATGTCCCCCCTGGTAGGAACCAGAACATGCTTTGGTTTTAGTGACTAGCAAGAATTGCTCACATCAACGTCCCCCAGCTCCACGGAGCATCCAGGGACTTTGTGCTTAGAAGAAGTGCATTTCCCCCTCCCCCCCCCAAATTCTGCTAAAGGGCTTGTTTGTTGAGTGTGTTTGCCTGTTCTGCGGGGATGTGCATGGTGTATTCGTTTATCAAAGCCGACGTGTTCCTCAGCATCTCGTGAAATGCGTCCACCGTCTTTTTGTAAGAGCTTCTGTTCAGCACAAAGAGGCGGAAAAGGTTGAGAGGCTCAGTCTTCTGGAACACCAACGGAAAGCCTAGCTCTTCCGGCACCTTCCGGTTTCCAAGGAGGAAGTGGCAGAGCCTCTTCTCATGCAAGCTTTTCTCCAAAAACTTGAGCATGTCGTGCAGCCTGGCCTCCAGCTTCTCAGCGGCCCAGTCGGTACAGGGACGGGCCTGCAGCAGATGCAGCAGCACTGTCTTTAGGTGGTAGTTGGTAAGGCCGGTTGGCCCGCTCAGGGCGCACTGCTTTTCAAGAAGGAAGGAGAGAATCTGAAGGCAGCCAAGATGACAGGCGTTGAGCGGCAGAGCCTTGGAGACGAGTTGGATGTACCTCCTCTCGTACACTGCAAAGGTGAGGAACCACTGGGCATTCGGAGCAGGCTCGTCCGTCAGGCCTCTGCGAGGGAAGTGGGAGACAAAATACACATCGGAGTTGTCACACTGCACCACGGGGGTGAGGTTGAAGGCAATGGACTTCCCAGACCTGAATTTTATTTTCATGGCCCCCGGGGAGTCTAAGAGGCTGAAAGTGAGGTTGAACTCATATTTATGAGCGATTCTGTTCCATGCCTTGGTGACGGCAATCTGGAACCACTTCATGACCTGGTCGGCATCCAGGTACTGAGTGCCCTTGAAGCACAGAAGATCCTCCATCTGGCTGTTGTGCTTGGCCTGGCTGGATTTGCTATGGAGGAGACACAGCATGTCCTCGCCCAGTTTAGTCTTGTCACAGATACATCCCACCGTGTTCTCGTCTGCCCGGCAGACCTTTATCATGCCGTAGCCTTGCATGTCCGCCGGGACAGACTTCCCCGAACACCACGTTTCAGATCGGAAACAGTACGGCTCTGGGGGAGTAAAAGGGACGATCAGGTCACAAACCAAGGGTTTGTGCACCCTCCAGCTTTCATACATGCTCCCGATTCCTATGCTCTCTTCCACCTCCATATCAGCATCCCGGTTACACACGCTCCTCAAGGCCTCCAACAAGTCATCCGCAAAGCCTTCCACGAGCTCCCGGCTCCTGGTGATGTCACTGGTCACAGGTTGGATGCGCCGTTCGTAGAAGTTGGCCAACGTGGCCTTGTCTGGAAGGACGAATCCCTTGAGTGATTTCCCCAGGACAGCCATTTCGTCCTCTTCGCCGGCCTATTCTTGCCAGCTGCCATCTTGGTAATCCTGCCTCCACAGCTCTATCAGCAAGAAGACCACCATGGACAAGGCGCTCCATAGGTTCCAAGGGAGCGGGTCCTGCCTGCTCTGCTCCTCCGTCCGCGTGACCTTTTCCAAAGCCTTCAGCGCTGCCTCCTGCCCGGCAATCTCCTGTTCCAGCCGCAGACGCTCCAAGCGCAGGTTCTCCTCGCGCTCCTTCATCTTCTGGATGATCCCGTCCACGTTTTCAGGGACGGTGGCATTCTCTCTGGGGAAGAGGAGCGGGTGGTTGACAATAGCCGTGATCACCAGCATGCAAATCCGGAAAATCCCTGCCGACATGGTGAAGCCTTTCCTGCAAAGGAAGAAAAGAGAAACACACGATCAGCATCAGGTAAACAGCATCCAGACAATCACGAAATAAGGCCATGGGGGGAGGGAGGGTGCTAATTGTCTCTGCTCAGTTTCAGGGAGCGGGGACTGAGAATGGACCAAGACAGCCTGTTTTGGGATCCAGGGCTACGACGCCTCTGAACGGCGGACCTGTCTGCTTCATACGAGACTGGAACGTGTGGGCACCCGTTGCCACGCCCCGCACAGGGCACTCTGTATTTTTCGACGCTGCGCCGTGAGCGGCCACAAGTGGCTCACGGGAGTGCGCATCCCCCCCCCGCTCCACCTTCAGATGGGCAGTCGGATGAGCAGTTATTGGGTGGCCGTGTGGGGTAGCATCTCATTTAAAAACACCCAGAGATGTTGCAAGGAAGATTCCTCCCCTCTGGAAAGGCTCCAACACATCTCTACTAGGGATGGCTTAACTGGTGGTTTTGCGCTTGGGGGCAAGGGGGAAAAGAGTCAGAGAGAACCACAGATAGGTTGGAACGGACCCTTCCAAGGCACTTAGCAAGTCTTCAGTGGGTGCTCATCACCCACTGGCCTAGGACCACATTCCACATGGGCGTGGACCACCCCCATAGTCTTGGCCAGAGCAGCTGCATTGCCGGAACGTCTTACAGCCACACCCCTGGAATCACAGCATTTTGGGGGGGGCAAGATGGAAGACAGAAAGGTTTGTAGCCCTTTCCTCTGTCCCCAGACAAGAGGTTGAAACCCAGCCTTACATACAGGTTTATAGAATGGTACAGTTCAACGCACAAGCTTCAGTCTCCATGACAACCTACAGACCTCATTCAGCAATTGGAGGTCAGAGTTTTACTGTCCCCAGCTCCTACCAGGTTAGAAGAACCTTCCTCCTCTTCCCAGTTTGGCGGAAGGGAAAGGGTTTTAAATCCAGCCTCTCCTTTCTTTTTCGCCGCCCCCAAATTCTTACTCCCCACTATCTTTGCCCACCCTTCAGCAAAGCCTCCGCTCAGCCTGGCACTTGGTTACCACAACTACCACCCAGAATTCCATGGGGTGGGTGGATCCAGGAGTGCCACCTCCTGTCAGACTCCTATAGGCCAACTTGGAAGTGGCAACCCTTGGTCGATCTGTTCCTTCAAAAGGAAGACTAAAGAAGGAATGAAAAGAGAACAGATTGGGCTTGTTCGCACGAACAGTTACTCTGAGGTAATGACCTCTTAACTCACGTTAACTCTGCTTTTGTTTACAGGGAAAAAAGCATTTAAAGTGATGTATGGGTATATATTTGTGATTAAAAAGAGTACCTACTTCAGAGTAGCTTGCAACCAGGGGTAAGTGATCATATGAACAAGGAAAGGGGGTTAACTACATTGGGGCACTTAAATGTTTAACACCAACCGTTCACCCAAGGCCCAGCCTTCAATCCT
Source organism: Sphenodon punctatus (assembly GCA_003113815.1). Lineage (NCBI taxonomy): Eukaryota > Metazoa > Chordata > Lepidosauria > Sphenodontia > Sphenodontidae > Sphenodon > Sphenodon punctatus. The sequence goes on along the minus strand of QEPC01006491.1, from coordinate 2,712,234 downwards.
CCACACAGGAGTTCACATGTATGTTCTGCCTGCATGAGTGTGCGAGCACGAATGCCCCCCTCCCCTGCCAACGATTTTTGATCCTACAGGCTACTTTCAACTAGAGCTGAAATGGGGGGTGCCCCCCCCCCAGGTAAGCCCATCAAATCCACACTATCCAAATTGAACATGGTGGTTTGGGTAACAACTAATCTCTTGGGTATCCATTTCAGTTATTGTGTTATGTCATTTCAGCAGTATTTGCATTATTACCCATACCAAAACAAACAAAAAATGACTGATCAAACTAACGACGACAAAAAACCCACAGAAACATAACAACCCCTAAAATCAGACATGCAACTACCCGTTTTCAGTTGTGGAGACATTCAAGTATTTGAAAGGCTGCCCGAAACGGTAAATACCATCCCCAAATACCAAACCCACAACTCGTTTAAGTTCTAACTCTGACCATGTCCGGTAGAGGGGTTGAAGGCGCCAACGATGAAGAGACCCCAAGTTTAGAGAAATCGATGCACTTGGGGGAGTGAGATGGAGTCCCAAAATCCCACTGACTCAGAACGACCTTTACTTCCAGTTGCCGCCTTTCGAATATCAGGCTTCACAAGTTCAGGTGCACAAACCAATCGGCTGAAAAGAGCTTTCAGTTCGGGCGGGCTGGTTAGCCTCCAAGGCCTACGACCTGGTTTATTCTGAAGCCACGCCATGCAGGTGGATGCCATTATCAGCTTCTGAGAGAGTGGCAGGAAATGCGGTCGAGTTCCTTTCCTGAGCAGAACCGTGTGCAAGTTGAGAGGTTCAAAAACAACATGGCAAGGGGCCAGAGACCTGAAAGTCTGACTGGAGTCTGGGTGGACAGGATGGACAATAGTTCTAGAGAGCAAGTGTACAAAAGGTCACTGTAGATTTGCCAAGTTAACCCCTAAATCACCTTGACCTGGCTTCCCTTTCTCAACCCAGCAACCCCTGCTCCTCCTAGCTCCGTTGGCAACTCCCACTCCCAGCCTGCCTACTCCTCCAGAAACTCTGGCCTCCCCACTCCTCCTCCTGACCCAGTCCTGGAAGTGATTTACAAAGCAGTGGCTCGGAGGTGAGCCATGCCAGCACCTTACTGCTCCATCAGCAGCCTCGGGAGAAGGGCGTGGGTCCTCAAAACATGCCACACCCTTAATCCCAGCGTTGAAGCACACAGTCTCATTAATACTGGTTAGCACAACCCCGCCCTGCCCGGGCATGCAAGCTGGCTATCTGCGTCAGCCCTCAACAAAAGCGCCAACATCTAGCTTGGGCAGCCAATTTCGGGGGCAGGGCGGGGGAAGAATGGCACCTAGCCCAGACTCTGCACGAGGTGTTCGAACCAGTTTGTCATGAAGCCTCCATCACCGTGCGGTCAACTACGAGTTGCGAAAATGCCTCCAGAACGGTTCCGAGGACTCCAGACCATCCCGAGCCAAGGATAAAACAAGTTGCATCACTGGGTGCGAAAAAAAAGGCTTCTCCTCTCACAAGAAGCTTTCCAGGAGGTGGCGACGGACAAACAGACAGGAAGCGCTATCCCCAGAAGCAAACTGGACAGTCTCCTTCTTCCTGAAATTGTGAAGCCTTTTGCAACTCTCAGTTCTGGGAGTTGAAAACTTGTGAAGCTGTGGCTTCTTTGCAGTACTGGATGCATCTTCTTATTACTTCTATAGCACCAGCAATGTGTCTGGTACTGAATAATCATTAATCAGAGATGGGTCCCTGCCCCAGGAGGCTTACAATCTTGGATGGACAAGGAGAGGGGAACATAGGAGACTCTCTCACCCCTTGTTTGTCCTAGATTGTAAGACCCTCAGAGGAGGAACCTGTCTCTAATTACAACTGCTTAGAGGCAGGCACCTTGTTGACTCTGTTCAATTATCATTTTCTTTTAAAACAGAACCCCAAATGCAATCCTTTCCCCCTTTGCTGTAAAGGGGGAAGAGTAGCAGGAGGTAAGCAGTTTCCCCAAGGAGGCAGGAATGCCTTTTTTCACTACACAATGATTAGGGTACCTGGGTCCTCTGCATTTTGCTACTGCCACCCGTGGGGAAGACACAGTGAGCATGGATCCCCGACAAAGATATCATACCCCCTAACAGTACCTTTTTGCCTTACATAGTAATGAGTTTTGTTACCTTGTACCAGGCTCCCTGCAGTGTAAAGTTTGTATTAGGTTCAGCAGACAAAGGGAGTCGCTAGCACCTCATTAATCCAGCTGGAGAAAGCTGTAACTTCCTTGCTTATTGTTTATTAATTGCTGGGGGTGGGGGCATCTTTCCTCACTTTCACAAGTTTGGGATAAGCACTGCTATCAAAGAACAAAGAAAAGTAACACCCAGACAGGAGGGAGTTGTGTGCCTGGGATCAAGATGAAAACTAACAAAAAAAGGTAGAAGGACATGAATGTATTTGTGAAAGATGATTCTTTCGCACGCTAAAAGGGGCCATCACAGCTTCTACCTGGAATCCTCCGAGTGTCTTTAAATGGAAAACTTTGGAGCCAAATTCAATGCACTCATTTGAGAATTCTCGCTTTTTAATAGGCTGTGTTTTAACTCGAACCATCAGTCCTGCACATACAACCCTGGGTGTATGCAGAGACATTTGCATGGATATCCCATTTTTTTCCAGCTCAGCCCAAAGTTAGTCAGTGGGCTATTACAAATGTTCCTAACCACATGCAAATGTATGCAAATTAGAGGGGACAACTTGTACCTATTTCTCCCCATCAAATGTTGGGAGGGGATGCGAGAGGGGAGGAGGATCTATATTTCTATTACTTTGCTCTGTTGAGGCCAGAGCAGCAGTTGGAAAAGTCACTCTAGATCAGCTGTATCCCCCAGGGTAACATTTGCCCGTCAAGGACGTCAGAGTGAAAGCTACTGCATTGCTATTGGACTGAAAGTGCTTTCACCTTCCACAAAGTCTAGGAACATCCTGCCTTGGGCACCATCATTTCCAGAGGGGTCAGTCACATGACTGGAGTCGGCTATCCTGCCTCTCGGGTGTGCCGAGCACATCCGGAAAAGTCCCATCCCTCTCCCAGATGCCGAGTAAGCCAGTTGCACGGAAATGTTGATGTCCATCCTGTAAAGCCACACAAAATGGCCCCTCCTTCACGGAGATTGGCTGGCAATCTTCCCAGTAAGGGAGGCTTCAAATATTTACCCTTTCAAACACAATAGACTTCGGGCAGCTCAGCCTTAAGGGAGTTTTCTAGGCAAGTGAAACGGAGCCAGACACATCTCCGATTGTTTCTCCCTGAAACAAACAAAAAAGAGCCAACAACTCTCACTGAAGGGCCAGACATTATTTTCTTGACATTACTTGGCCAAAAGAGACAAAGGTCGGGATCCTAAAGCCACTTATTCCTGACCGGGGCCAGCTTTGCTTGTTTGGCTGCCCTAGTGACCACGAATTCACTGGGCGGCCTGGGATAAGTTGGTCTCTCTCTCTCTGCCTGTTTCTCATCTGTAAAATGGGAAAAATGACAGCCTACCACACAGGGGTGTTGCGAGGGTGAAGTAGTTAAGAAACGTAAAGCACTTTGATCACTGAATGTACTCTGTAATAGAGGCTCTCTCTGCTGGTGCCGTCGCTCCTGGATCTCTGCATAACCCCTACCCTGGATTTCTACTACTGCATTAGGCCGCTCCCTGGGCGGTGACGGGCGACGGCCAACGCAGGCTTTGCTTTGGACGCCCTGGCTGCCCGAGAAAGGCCTTCCTCACCATCAGTCTTCTGCCTAGGATGGGCGCCACCAAGGGGCGCCCCTTGGGGGTTGTCCTTCTGTGGCAACAGAAGTGGAGATAGTGAGATTGTTGAAAATTAACCGATGGGGTGTTTTAATGAAAGATGGGGTGTTGGGTTGGGAATGGAACGGTGGGAGGGACTCAGGAAAGGCCGCATCTCTCCCCTGTTCCCAGCAAGCGGGGGTGGCAACTCCTCTGGGTGGGAGATGGGGGAGTGGGTCAAGGTGGGCAGAGAATTTCCATGTGAGAGAGGCACAAGAATGGGGGTCGGTTGGGGAGTGGGGGGAATGAGTAGGGTCAGCCTTATGGCTAGCTCCAGGAGCTGTGTTCCCTCCCAACAGGGCCCCAAACATACCCACCTTTAGGGCCCCATGAACAGTACTCCCAAAGGGAGTGAGGCTATGGGGGAGCGGGTGAGGTTTCCAAGGGCCCCACATTTTATCTTTGCCCCAGGCCCGGCAAATTCTAAGGCTGGCCCCGAGTTTGAAAGTAGCCTTTCCTAGCGAGTGTAAGTGGCAGGGATAGACTGGGGGTGTGGAGGGTGTTTTTAGTCTTCTGGGGTTTTATTTATTTTATATATTTATTGCAAGCCTTCCTAAGCCTCAGGGGATAGGGCAGGATAGAAATCGAAATAAAACAAACAAACAAATAAATTCATTGGTACTGGAATCATATTCCCGCCCCCCCCCTTTCCAACATATTGTAAGCTGCCTTGAGTCCTTTGGGAAAGCCTCCTCCACCCCCTCCAAGTCATGAGATTGGTGATTAAATCTCAAGTTTCAAGCAATCCTGAGATCTAGCTATTGCAAGCATCACAGTGAAGCCACAGTTATGTGGCCATCCTGGGCTGGCTGGCAGAGCTCCTGTCTCAGCTCCCCAGACACTATTACAGGGAGGACTTTTATAATATTTCAGTAGACTTCCCCCACCTCCCTCCAGCACAAACAGGACTTGGCGGGTGGGACAGGATGTGCGTGCAGGGCTCCCACCCACCCGGATGCAAACAATATACCGGTTTGTTACTGCAGCGTCACGGCCAAGCTTCTCGTGGTTCTTTTGGTCAACAGGAGCAGAAATGTTTATGCTGCTCAGCCGCTCTCCAACCTAGAACGCTTCCTCTCAGTCTCTGCTGCATTCAGCTTGTGGGCACAAGAGTCATTTTCAGGTTTTGCCTTGCACAATCTTTCGTCACATTGGACGGCTCCGCCCACTTTGCCCAGCAGCGGCCCGATAGCAAAGAGCAACGTCATTGCAGGCTTGTGGCAGAGCCACTCGTGGGGTTTCTCCCATGGCTGCTTCACCTCACCGTCCTCCCCCTGCCCCCAGTCCTGGCTCCGGACCATGGGCCGTAGGAATGTGTCCCCTCCCATTTCCGCTCCCTGGTGCCACTTCACCCCAAGGTTTTCTTCCGCCAGACATGCAGGCCCTGGTCCGGCTGCACATGGCCCAGCCCGGACGGGGATAGCAGCTCTGTACAGAAGCTCTGGGCCACCAAACGCTTCGGACGCCATGTACTCCCATCGCATTCCTGCTGTCTGACTATGGCCAGGGACCTGCATTCACTGCGTTTCCCCCCATTGCTGCCAATACGGAAAACACAGTGACTGTGCTGCATTGCTATACGGAAAACACAGTGACTCCATTCCAGCTTCTGCATCAAGGCCCGTTCTAGCCTAGCTGTACCCGATCCCAGTCAGCGCTGCACTAGGAAAGAACGCCATGCACAGCTCTAAAAACTGCACAACAGGGATGGGCAAGTGGGAGGAATCAGAAACCACCCGTAACAGGCTGTTACGGATTACTCTGAAGCAGGCCATAACAGGGGCCTACCGTTTGCGGATCCCTTATTATGGATCTGGATTTCCCCCACCTCCAGCCCCAGAAGCCCTGGAGTGTTACTTACCGGCCTTGGAGGCCTCAACTGAAGCTCCACTGGCCTGCTGCTGCTGCTGCAGGGGGTGGGGGTGGGAAGAGGGGGCTCCTGGCAAGCTCTCTTGCTGCGGCGCGCTGTGTGCATGTGTAAAATGCCACCGGAGCAGTTTTGCATGTGCACAAAAAGGCCATTGCCCTTAACTAAAATGGTGGCGTCATCTGGCCGCTGCCATTTTGGCTGAGGGCTGGAGCCATTTTACACATGCGCAAAACAGTCCTAGCGGCCATTTTGCACATCCCCGCTCTAGAGGAGGAGCTCGACTGTGCACTGCAGTGAGGGAACCTTCCGGGAGGCCCCCCACAGCAGTGTTGGTTCGGCAGAGCTTCAATCAAGTCCTCCGAGGCTGGTAAGTACCATTTCAGGGCCCCAAGGGATGGGGAAGTCGAACCCACTGCCCCAGAAGGGACTACTGATGGGAGTACGGATTGGTTTCTCGTTGACTTCAATGGGATCCAAATCCGTAATTAATCCGTAAATTACAGACCCAAATCTGCAATGGATCTGAATCCGACATTTAATCCGAATGTCCATCCCTACTGCACAGTCTCTGGCTTGCTGGCTCTCCCAGTCAATTCAGTAAGGCGGCATTGGCACGGTACGTGTTGCTCAAGATCTCTCACTTATAAAACCCACCCAAGAATGAAGCTTGGTCTCCTCTGTTCCTCGGACACTGCTTTTCATTCCTTGTCTGGTGGTAGGTGGCTACATAGCAATCGGTCATCTTTTGCTGTCTCTCTCTTTTCTTCCAGAGCCAAGGACTGTCCATCCTACTTCCCCAATGCACACCATTTTTATTGAACTTTAGAAGTGCACACAAATATCTTGAAGTCTTTCCACAAAGAAAGGATACAGTATTTCAAGTACTCGTGAGAGATTCCCGGACAGCAAATGTCTTACAAAGCCATCGTTATAGCTATGTGGAAGGTATACAGTAATTTTGCATCCTTAAGAGATTCAAATTTGACGGACAGTTACATCTCTATTTTCACTTGAAAAGTAACGTTGGCAATTTTGGTACATCAGAAAAGTACAAGGTAACAATTTTAACGGTGAAAACAAATGAGTCCTATTAAATGATACTGTAAATGATATTGGGAGGAGAGGGCAGAAAGGAAATTGCCAGCTATCTAAAGGAAAAGGAAAAGGAAATGGAAGAGAAAGAAAATTAATCAAGGAAAAAAAGAGAAATGGTGCTTGGTGCTGTAACACACAGGGCGTCTTTAGACATAATGAAGATCAGGTGTCAAAACCCCCAAGCACGTGTTTGGCCGTTGTGCGTAAGCACCATAACAATCCTAACACCAATTTGGCCACCCGTTGAACACATGATGTGAACACCATTCCATCACAATTTGTATGTTCCGGCTGAACACGTGGCCAACGTTGTGTCTAATGATATCGTGTGGCACGTTATCAGGTACAACATGGGGAATGAGGTGGCTGCGCCGGCGTGCTGAGATCGGGTGGCGAGCAAAACACCAATTTACCCCAAGATGGGCTGTGTGTCTAAGCTGTGCCACATGGTGAACCCAGGGCCAAACCGGGGTTCATATCAAGATCAAAACACACAGACACCCGTTGGCGTTATGTCTAAAGACACCCATTGATAGAGGAGTAAAAGGTGGTGCTATCGGTGCAAGAGAAAGGGAGGCCCGGTGGGACCAGAGGGCGGGGAACCCTCCAGAGATGGTAAATTACGGAGAGGCATTCGAGGAAGTAGCTGCAAGGCCCTGAACGATATCCCAACATTTGAGCCATACGGCGTAGAAGTCTTCCAGGTCCCTGCGTAACTCTGCATTGATTCTCTCCATGGTGCGGGCGCACCATAGTCGGTGGATCCAGGCTTGGATTGTGGGGGCTTTATCAGACTTCCAACGGAGTAGGATTGTATGTAAGGCAGTCAGTTGTAATTGGGGGCAGGCTGCTTTTCTTCCTAAGATAATTGGCGTTGTGGGAAAGAGTCCCAGTAGCGCCACTGATGGTTGGAAAGGAATATCTGTCTGAGCCACAGTGTTAATGTGGAGCCAAACCTGTTCCCAACATGATTTGACATGGGGGCAATCCCACCAGCAATGCAAGGTGGGGTCAAGGACCTGGCAGCCATGCCAGCAGGAGTAGGGATCATTTTTGTTTATTTGGTGCAATCGTCGTGGCGTCATGTACATTCTGTATATAGTCTTAATTTGGGGCTCCTTGACCACTAGTGATTTTGAGGCATTTATCATATTAGTCCAAATTTCTTGCATTTTTGCTTGGGCAATTTCAACGAGAAGTTCATCTTCCCAAAGAGAGATGTAATTTGCATCGGGCCAATTATATATTACATTGACTTCTATATAAAGTCTGGAAAGGATAGGAGTATGGGAAGAGTCTCCCAAAACAACCCGATCCAGGGCATTGGGAGGGGGGTCCGCCATATTGTTCCTTGGCTTTTTTGTTGTTAAACATGTCTTTTAACTTAGTATAGGTTAAGAAATCTTGTTTCACATCCCACCCCCTCATTTATTTTTGACTGTATCCTTTGTGAGAAATGATTGATCTACAAAACAATTGAGAGGCTAAACATAACCCCTTGTCCTGCCATTCTGGTTTGCTTTTGTGACTAATGTTTGCCAATTTAGTTTGTGTGCCAAATATAGGAGCGTAGGGAGTTTTCCCTTTTGTAATTTCTAAATTTGGAGCAGCAATTGGACCAGGTTTTTTACGCCATGTAAGCCAAAGGATGCCTCGTGTCTTTTTGAAACGTAAATGCTGTGGCCTCTTGTTTGTAGTTCTCTAGGGTTTGGAATTTGAAGACTATTTATTTCCATCTCTATCCAAGCAGGTGTACCCTTATTAATTAATTAATTAATTTAAGCAGATTTGTACCTCGCCCCCCCTGCTGAAGCAGCTCGGGGGCGGCTAACCATCATAAAACACAATAAAATACAACAGTAAAAAAAAGCACAACTCAAATAAATAACCTATCATAAAACAAAATATAATGGAGGCTGCCAAAGGAAATACCCCACAACCCACCCTACCCAATCCCCCCCATCCCTACCCATCTCCTTCACCAAAAGCCTGCTGGAACAGCCAGGTCTTGCATTGCTTCTGAAAGGAGGGGAGGTCCGTGGACCCAGGCCGCTGCTGGGAGGGAGTTCCATAGCCTCGGCGCGGCCACCGAGAACTGCCTCGCCATTGCCGCCCCCCTGGAATACCTGGGGGATTTCGCTGGCTGACCGCAGGGGCCGATCCATGGACTGGGGAGTGAGGCGGTCCCGCTGATAGGTTGGGCCTAGGCCATATAGGGCTTTATAGGCAAGTACCAACACCTTGAATTGGGCCCGGAAGACTAGAGGCAGCCAGTGGAGAGAACGGCGCGCTGGTGTAATGTGCTCCCGGAGGCCCGTCCCTGTAAGGAGACGGGCCGCCGCATTCTGCACTAGCTGCAGTCTGCGAACCGTCATCATGGGTAGCCCCACGTAGAGCGCGTTGCGTCCAGTCTTGAGGTGAAACCATAGTTTAATTGTTCTAAGGGCAGATGCCCAGTTGTAATATTTAGAGACGGGGAGATTAATTCCACCCTTTTCTTTTTGTGTGGGGGAGTATACTTTTCCTCACACGTGGTCTTTTTCCATTCAAGATGACACAGTCGACCAGTTTGGAAACAGAGTTGTAATAATCGCTAGGAAGATCTAGCGCCTCGATGTACATCTGTCGGTGCAGAAGACATTGGAGGAACCAGTGTTCCCTCCCCTCTGGTTTAAACAAAGGTTCACCCATCCGAGTGCCCATCTGAAGGCAGCATGGGTGGGTGGGTGCTCCTGTGATCCACGTACGGCCCACTTATGCCCACGCATGGAGCATCGTGGAAAAATCCAGGATGCTCTGGGTAGGGGCATGAGTGGGCCGTGCGTGGGTCCCACCGCACCCCCATCGTGGCCCGTGTGAATCGCCCCCCTCCCCTCACCGGACACGTGGTGGACATGGACCGCCCCAGCCGTGCCTGTTTAGACATGGCCAAAGTGCCACTCTGCCTTTACAGATTTACACTTCTGGGGGGAGTGGCAGAGAACAGAGCGGCTCAGCTATAAAAAAAGAGGGAGACGCAAGACATAAGAGACAGCAGTGGAAAACATGGATATTTTTCACCTTCACAATCAGTTGCCCAAACCTAAAAAATACATGTTCCCTCTCCTGAATAAATGCTTGGGAAAAAAAATATAGAAAACACTAAAAACAATTATTTCTTGATTATGAATTCTGAACGTGAGTAGGTTATATCGACATACTTTAATCTAGGCATGTGGAACCTCCGGCCCGGTGGCCAAAGCAGACATGTGTGTTTTTTATCTGGCTCCTTTGCAATCTTGGATCCGGCCCATGGATCCACTCCCCCCCCCAGCCCAAGCACTGAAAGAAGTACTGGAGAAGGAAATGGAGATCAGAGCCTGCCCTCGAGAACAGGGGATGAACCCACAGCACAGATTTAGCTTCTAGACTCTCACTTTCCTCCCCCCCCCGCCATCCTGGACGCACCCATAAAGCACCCCCAGTTCCTATCCAGCCAGTGACACTTCCACTGGTTTTTCAAGGTAGCCCGTGAGAGGGAAACGCTTCTCAAGCCAGGTCTAATCCAAAGCACATTGAAATCAATGAACAAAAGCCACCAGAGCTCCACAGCCGGGGGGGGGGGGGGGGGGGGGGATGAGGGAGGGAGACGAGAGGGACAGGATAGGGCACTGCTCCCAACTCTGTAATTTGTTTGGCCACCACTCTAGAAATAAGAGATGCTCCACATCTCCCTGCCCCACCCCCGTTTGTTAGTCTGAAGACTCAGATGAGGGGCCAAAAGGCCTCAGAATCCCCCTAAAAAGATCTGTGGGGCCTAAACTCCCTGGACTCCTCTATGGTCCACCGGGAGAGCCTTTCTTGAAGTCCCCTCGCAGTCTGGCTTTCATCAGGGGTATGGTGCCGAGACTGTGCTTGTGGCCTTAGCTGACGACGTGCGTCATGCTTTAGATCAGGGGTAGTCGACCCTTTTGGTCCTGTTGGACCTATCAGCTGCCTTTGATACCGTTGACCACGAGATGTTGGTGACTCGTCTGCAGGACTGTGCTGGGGTGGGTGGAATTGTCCTTGAATGGTTCTGCTCATTTCTGGCTGGAAGAGCATGGGATCCTGGTCCTTCGTCTCCCCAGGATCTCACGTGTGGGGTCCCGCAGGGGTCTATTCTGTCCCCTCTCCTGTTCAGCGTGTACATGCAGCCTTTGGGCAAGGTCATGAGAGGATTTGGAGTGCAGTGTCATCAATATGCGGACGACACCCACCTCTACCTATTGTTTTCAGCAGACTCAGGCCCGGCAGTATCGTTGCTTACTCGGTGTCGGACAGCTGTGGGGGACTGGATGAGGGCGAGCCACCTTAAGTTGAATCCCGACAAGACGGAGGTGATGCTGGTGGGGAGGGCCGAAGGAGTGGAGGCCCCTATCATTGATAGGGTGCACCCTGCCTTGGTCCCTTAGGTTCGCAGTCTGGGTATGTTGTAAATTACATCTGGTAGGACGGTTACGGCCATATATCTCAGACTGTGACCTTACCACCCATCATCCATGCCTTCGTCACCTTGAGGCTTGATTATTACTGTAACGGGCTCTACGTGGGGCTCCTGTTCACAGTTCGGAGAAGTCAACTGGTGCAGAATGTGGCGGCCCACCTCCTTACAGGGATGGGCCACCGGAAGCACGTAACTCCAGTGTTCTGTCTGCTGCACTGGCTGCTTCTAGTCTTCCGGGCCCGATTTAAAGTATTGGGACTTACCTATAAAGCCCTAAACTGTCTGGGCCCTACCTGCCTACAAGACCGCCTCACCTGACAGGTTCTGGAGAGGCCTCTGCTCTGAGGTCAGCCGGGGGCGCCCTTCTGGAGGTCCCTCTCGTTTGGCAGGGGGCCACATTGGAAAGGCTGTTCTCGGTCTCTGCACCTCGTTTGTAGAACTCCCTCCCAGCAGAGGCCCACCGGGCCCCGGAACCCCCCCTTCTTCAGACGTCAATGTAAAGCCTGGCTGTTCCACTGGGCCTTTGGTGGGGAAGATGGGTAGTGGGAGGGCTGGGGTTGGGTTGGATTGGGGTGTGTGTGTGTTAATGACCTGTAATGAAGTTTGTTTTAAGTGTATATTTATATAAATATATATATTAGTGCATTTTACATTGTATGCCGCCCTGGGCTGCTCGGGCAGAAGGGGGCAGGATATTAAGTTTTAGAATAAATAAATAAATTTAAAAAGTATACGCAAGTGACCAAAAAATAAAATAAAAATCATACTCCTCTCATCTCCCCTATAACTGCTTCAGCATTCCCCAGCTCCCATCATCCCCTCCAACAACCCACCAGCCTACATCCCGCTCATTTTCCCCATACGCTCCATCGTCTGCCATCCCGTGTAGAAAAATAAATGAATGCTTGTTACAAATCATCTCCGGCCATTGCAAAGTTGCATTTCAAGCCTGGCTCCCTTAGAAAAACGATCGAGTCGCACAAGGTTCCCCACCTTCAAACTGGCCCCAACAGATGAATCCACCAACATAAAGACATTGCCTAGACGAAAATCTGCCACCAACGAAGAGGAGGAGAACCCAGAGGACACCAAGATTGACCAGTATATCCAGGTCACTCAAACGATACCCTGGTAGTTTAAACCTCAGCACTTCTTACTCGCTTAGATGCTGCAGCAACTATTACCAGTGTGGGTGGCCCAGCATCTATCTAAAAGGAACCGGAATAGCATCTTGGCCAATCCCAAGGGATATCTCCTTAACTTAGATGTGTAGCTGAACCTTTAAGCAGGCCCTGAATTAAAATCCCATTGAAACTTCTTCAGTATTTTTCCCTTTCGGTTAATTAAGAACCAGCAGTTAACCAGGCAAATCACTCTCCGAGTAGTTGTAAATCGGCATGGTGTCATTTCCTTCCAGTACAGCTATGGTGGTTTACTCCAGCTAGGAATCTGGCCGATCCCACATACCCTGCATAGATACAGACCCCTCAGCTATTTTGGCACAAGTTTCCTCCTCTCATCAACCACGGTTACGCGGTCTGACAATCAGAATGCCTGTGTATGAGCAATGCCACATACCTATCCGGTGAGACACACGCTCTGTCTCTCCGAAAACAGACCAAGAGGGGAGCATTTGATTGTACAGTCCAGTTCTTAGGAGCCAGACGACCATGGCAGATTAGCATTTCTGCCCCTGGCGACTGTAAGTGACAGCGTAGGATTGTGCAAAGGCTAATCCACAACAGGACCGTGCAATGTTTTGCCGCAGCCACACGTGATGATAGTTTGCAATAGTTGGCTTTCCATGTTGCCACTAGAAAGGTCAAGCAGAGCTTGACAAATAGAATTCTCCAAACGCCACAAGAGCATCAAAATACTTAGAAAGTCAGATGAAGAAGTCTTTAGAGTTTAGACAGAACTCAAGAGAGATCAAGGTTTACCCTTCCGTCTAGAACAGGGGTGAGGAATCTCAGGCCCAGGGGCCAAATATGCCTCGCAGCTAGTTTTTATGGGGTCCCTTTCTAGTTCCTACATCTGGCCCCTGGATCCAGTTCCTACTTCCAACCACTAAAAAAACGGAGTGTTTTGCGGATACCAGAGCAACCAGTTCTACCAAAGGGGGAAAATAAACCGCATGAGAACTGGATCCAAGAGTTACACCCGGCGGCATGGTACATTTGGACAGCAGGGTTCTCTGGAGTTAATAGCGTCCCCACCATTTTGGTTAAGGGAAGCAGCCATTTTGCAGGCACGCGGTTTCCGCGGGACACAATGTGCCCACAATAGGGAGCTGCGCAGTCTCCGTGTGGCTGAGCACAGGATCCATGAGGCTTGGGATTGGCCTGGCCGTCCGGTGCCCGTTTTGCACACGTGCCACGATTTTAAAAAAAATTATTATTTTATTTTCCTTGCCCGAGATCTCGGTCCCGGTTTTCGAAATTGCACGTTTACTCGCGAGGAAATTTGATTGTTCCTCGTTCAGCTCCAAGGACAAAAATAGAAACGAGCAAGCGATCCAACTCTCACAGGTTTGGTCTTGGCAGGTAGGACAAGCTCGCTAGAGGACGCTTTGGAAAAGTGTTCTGCTGGCACCAGAGCAACCAGTTCTACCAAGGGGAAAACAAGAACGGCATGGGAACTGGATCCAAGGGCTACACCCGACAGCATGGTAGAGAGGACCCTGCCAAAAGCAATTCCAGATGGGAGTGCCAAACCTAAACAGCCTGTCCCCTACCCGTCAGGCCTCCCGACATATAAAATCATCTCATTAGTTATATTCCAGATGAGCTGTCAATTCAGTCTTTCCTCTCCTTTTGCCCAGGCAAGTTTCCATTTAAAATGTTATTCAAGTCCCCTCCCAAACTCCATCCTACGCCATTCCTCTGACAGACTTTACGTGGGGACTTTATTGTGCCCAGGCAAACTCCGCACAACACCTGATCAACCGGGCCGGGGGGGGAGGGCGCAGTCTTGTGTGTGCTCTTCTGCCGTTAGCGTGTTGAATGAATGAGCAACTCATCAGTCACTGCCGTCTCAGAGGAGACTTTTCTATCATATATGCCACTTTCAAAGTGAAAGCCTTTAGAAAGCAACTCCTTCCAAGATGCCAATTCTGTTCTGGAAATGAGTAACGTTAGGGTAAGTGCCAGCAGGTGATTGCTATAGGCAGCTTTTTGAGCATTCAAGTGAGTGTTCAGCCTTGGGAGACATGGATCAGCTTATGTAAGATTATGCGAGAGGGAGCGGTGTTAACAGCAGGAAAGTTTTGAGAGTCTGTCTCTAACGCAAGACCGAGGCAAAGTTGCTTCCTAGGACCCTGACATCAGTGTTGAACTGAGGCTATCGACGGTCGCACTGTTGGTGATCACCTCCCTCTCAGAGAACTAGCGCTTCTGCATAACTAACATGAGCTCCACGTAGGGTGTCTCCACACGAGTAGGAGGGCCGGATCCCCACGTGGCACTGTGGCAGGCAATGGCTACCATCACACTACAGGACATGCATGAGGAACTGGGCAGACCGTTGTGGGGAAGCTGGGCGGGTTGGCCCCTCTGCCTTGGCTGGGGCGGACTAAGGCGCCGCCCGCACAAGCGGGTGCCCAGTCCTGCCCCGCCTTCCTCTCCTGGCTGGACAGAGAGCCTGTCCCTGGCTGTGACTGGCGCTAGCACCGGTCGCTCAGGGCCCCACCGAGTTGCGCCGCATGTGGCAGGTGAAGGGCGCCCTTTCACACGAGTTGCCCAGCCCTGGGCAGCCTTACCCCACTTGGGGTAAGGCTGCTCTGCAAATTTTTCCAAGGACGTGTCATGGAGCAGCCAGTTGCTCACCCCACCTCAAGGCAGGGGGAACGTCGGGCAGGCCCTGGACACACGAGCCACTGCATCGCATGCCTAGTTTGCCATGGGTGGGGAGCAGGTCCAGGGGAAGCCCCGTATCTACTCCCTTTCCTGTCACAACAGCTGAAGCAGCAGCAGGGGCAGACTGGGGGAACCCCACCATTTTTCCTGCCTCCTGTGCCAGACCTTCCCCAAGACTGGTCAGCCCCCTCCTTCCCACCACACACAACACCTCACAAGTAGCCATGAGCTGAAAATTAGAGATGAACCAGGTATAAGGAGCAGCCTGAGTCAGACCAATGTTTCATCTTAGCCCAGTATTGTCACAACCTGACACGGCAGCACGGTTTCAAATCCAGCTCTCCAGGATCCCCGGCAGAGGCCTCACCCAGACGTGCTACCTGAGACCCTCCAGGATAACCGGCAGAGGCCTCAACCAGCCGTGCTACCTGAGACCCTCCAGGATCACCGGCAGAGGCCTCACCCAGCCGTGCTACCTGAGACCCTCCAGGATCCCTGGCAGAAGCCTCACCCAGGCGTGCTACCCGAGATCCCGAATTGGAGATGCTGGGGATTGAACTTGGGACCTTATACATGCAAAACATGTGCTCTACCACCTGAGCCACGGCCCAAACCACGACCCACCTGCGCCGTGGCCCAGGTAGCTTTTTGCAGGTCATACCCATCAATCCTACCTTGGTAGGAGGAGCAGGGTATAAATTTAGTTAAATAAATAAAATAAATAATTTTGGCATTGGGTTCCCGACTGGCTACCTGGGTACCAATTAGGCACCCGATTACTCGAGAATACTGGGTATTATTGTTACTAACTTGCCATTTGGTATGAATACCGGGTATTATTGTTACTAATTTAGTAATTTGCCATTCGGTATCGATTGGTAAAACAAATCAGTACAGAAATTGGGAAGGAAAGTAAACAAACAAACAATCAAAACCCCCAATCAATATCCAGCATCAGAAAATTAGGACAAAAATGGTAAAAATCAGGTGATTTGGCACTAACGGAATACTGGATTAGTACCTTATGTTACCAGGTTGGGCTGAATACCATCGTTTTGATGGGTTCACCTGGTTTTGCGAGTTCTCATTTCAGCTCTCGTTGTTGTGTCACTGTTTGTAAGA
The DNA here is from genome assembly GCA_003113815.1 of Sphenodon punctatus. Taxonomy (NCBI): domain Eukaryota; kingdom Metazoa; phylum Chordata; class Lepidosauria; order Sphenodontia; family Sphenodontidae; genus Sphenodon; species Sphenodon punctatus. The sequence continues at coordinate 2,696,013 of QEPC01006491.1, read as the reverse complement.
AACGAGTTATGTGTTCAGGGTGGTCAGGGCTGGCTAGTCTAAACCCTCCCTTTAACACACAGGCTTTAGCCAGGGACCCGGGGTCACTGCCTATCGGTGGAAAGGCAGTGGCTTTAGCCAAGTTACTATGTCACAACTGGAAAGAATTCCATCGGCCTGTCCTAGTCAAAACTCTACAGTAGAGCTGCAACCGGTTGGGCACCTCATCGAATCTGGGGTGTCTGACTCACCCTGGTCGTGTTCGGGCACCTATAGGGCTCCCCAGCCTGACTCACTGCCCGGCTGCTACTTCTCGGTCCCACTCCTGGCCACTGCTCCACCTCTCAGCTGAGCTGGGGTCTTCCCGCTTGGCTTTTTCGGGGGAAATGGGGGTGGAGAGTGAGGAGGCCTTTCCCAAAGCAGGGCATAGGGGCACTATGGGGCACAGCGGGGGTGCACATGAGTTGCCAGAAGAGGCCTCCTCGCTCCCTCCCCGACCATTCAGAAAACGCCAGGCTGAGGAGAAGGAGCCGCATCAGCCAGGCGGCAACTCATCCCGGGGAGTCGTGGGTGCTGGGATCAGTTTCCTAGGAAGCCCCAGAAATACCCACATTTTCAGGCGCCCAATGTGTGTGTGTGTGTAACCCGTCAGGTGTTCGCTGGGGGTGCCCGAAAATTCTGGTATTGCCTGCAGGTAGCCAACATGCTCCCCGCTGTACCCCACCGTCTGCAGAGGATCTCAATGACACTCTGATTGATGAAGAGAAGAGTTTCTTTTCAGTGACAGGAAGCCTCCATGTCAATCCTCCTTTGTCTGGTGCCTCCTGGAGCCACGTAGCCAAGGGCAGAGTGGGTCGAACATGCTACCAGAACAGGAATTTCTCATCCAGTAAATGGCTGAAATTTCACACAAGTTTAATTGATGACACAACGTTGGGGGCGGGGAGGAAACTAGGCCTCAAGTTACCACAAGGAGCGATGCATCACCGCACAGAGGAAGTCGATTCCTGGCAGCTGCAGTCGGACACGGTCAGAGACGTCTTTTAACGAGGATCAGGAGGTAACAGCAGACGGTTCTGGACAAAGAGGGCTGCCTTCATCCACAGCAAAGAACTTGCAAGCAGCGTGGCTGAGCAATGAGACACGTATCTTGTAGATCTGTTCATTCACCATCCCTCGATGGAATGATGAAAAAATCAGGAGTCCATACGCCCTTCTGTTTGAATTTCAAAGTGGCCATTTGTCTGAATGCTCATCAGTCGGGTGTGTGTGCGTGATGGAAGGAGCAGCCATCATCCGCAGCCTGCCAGGGCTGTTCTTATGAACACTACTGAAGCGGAGCAGTTACCTTGGTTACAACCCCCTTCGGCATACCTTCCCTGAGGCCTCTCTTGGTCTCTCAGAGTCATGTTTCCCATGCCAGGGCCTCCTGGTCACCTACACATCCCTACTTTAATCAATCGCCCGATGGGGACCTCGGGTAATGACAGCCATGAGGCATACCTCACAGCATTGCAAGTGACCAAAGAGAGACGCATGCCCAGCCCCCTTCATTCACGCACCTGAATGGTAGCCTCCCTGCTCACATCCGCCTCGTCCCTTCTCTTCATACCTTCAAATCCCTCCTCAAGACCCACCTCTTCTGCTTTGCCCTCCCCGACTCCTTGCTCCCCTCACCTAACTCCTGCTGATGCCCTCCATCCAGTACAATCTGTTACCTGAGCTCTGTGTACTCCTATCCTCACCACACGGACCAACCAGCCGTCATTCTCGATGTAACCAAGCCAAGCGCGAGCACCAGGGACCTCGCATCTTCGTGAATGTTACACTCGTTGTCTCTCCCTCTGTTCCCCTTCCTTCGTCTCCCCCCCAACCCCCCATCTCTCAGATTGTAAGCGGGGACCGTGTCTATTCCATTAGTTTGTAAAGCACCAGGTACATTGCTGGTGCTATATAAATGCTTTCTAATAATAATAATAATAATAATAGCAGCACATGAGGGGGCCAGGACCCTCCTGCCCCCTCCCCCCACACTGGCAGCTGCCGCCTCCGAGAAGGGGGCATTGTGTCATTAGGTAGGCCACAGGATTTTGTCACATTGTTGGGCTGGGCAGCGTGCATTCGGGCAAACAGCCTCCTGGAGAACCACAGCTCAGCTTGCTACGGAGGTGCCATCCCAACAGAGATGCTATACTGACACGCGCACAGAAGGGTTAGCAATCCATGGAGTCAAGTGCTCACGTTCCCAGCCTCTCCCCTCTGGAGGAGCCAGCGTAGAGGAGGGCAAAGCAAGCCAGACTCTCGCAGAGAACATTAATCAGGAGGGCCTCCCCTTCCGTCAGAGGAGAGGGAAGAGGTTTCATGTTCACACTAGCAGCTTATAGAACAGGGATGGGGAATTTCAGGTCCAGGGGCCAAATGTGGTCCAACCACGGGGCTAGTTTTTACATGGCCCCTTTCCAGTCCCTGGATCTGGCCCCTGGATCCAATTCCTGTCCCCACACGCTAAAAGACTGAGCTCGGGACACGAGAGAGTTGAGAGGGCATAAACACAAGGATAGGGGACAGATCCACGATCTGGACCTTCCTGAGCACACCCCTTAAATTAAGCACCCTCTGTCCCCCAATTCCTACCTAGTCCTCGGAGCTTGTACTAATGTTCAAAGTGCCCCCTGAGAGGGAAAAGGTTCCCCATCTGTCTGTCCATGCCGTGCCTGCCAGTGCTTCCCATTAACTATTGGTCTGGGAGGCCTGGTTAGTTCCAGATCCCCATTCAAAGAGCGGTCTTTGTTCTACACCACTGTAAACCGTGTGGCCTGGCTACCCCCCACAGAGCTCATCCGAGGCATTCTCGCTCAGTCTTTTAATATCATGGGGCTGGGTGTTCTCAGGAGAGGGCTTTCATCTCTGCTGGTTACTTCCCTATTGGTCCAAAAAGACCTGGGGCCCCATCACTCTTAGGAACGAATATACCTTGAGAGGCAGGGTAGCCTAGTGGATAAGGTGTCAGACCCGGGAGACGTAGGTTCAAATCACACCTTAGTCAAAAAGAAGTCACTGGGTGGCCTCAGGCAAATCATTGTCTCAGCCTCAGGTTTCCATCTGTAAAATGGGGAGAATAATCTCCGGGGCTGTTGTGAGGGGAAACTAGACAAGTATTATATAGCACTTTGAACATTGCAAGTACTAGGTAAAAGGATGACCAATAAATAAAACCAACGACAACAGCCAATATTGTCTACTACTAATCATTTCCATAGCACTACTAGGCGTATGCAGCAATTTACGTTTCAGAGACAGGTCCCCGCCCAGTGATTTTACAATCTAAGATGGACACAAGTGAGGGGAATGCGGGGAGAGACAGACACACACATACTCCCATTTTTAACAGATGGGGAACTGAGGCAGAAAGGTTGCGACCTGCTTGCGCCCAAGGCTACCCAATGAGTTCATGGCTCCCATCAGTGTAGTATTCGAGTGCCTCGTGTTCTTGAATACATTCACATCACACTGCTGGGAGTTAGGCCACTTTGACACAAGGTGCTCAGAAGCACCTCTGGAGCCCCGATTTCAAAAGGAAAGCTACGCAGGGTGTGTTTACACGCTCCCCGTGCCACCCGTTCGCTTCAGCGGCGGTGCCCGCAGACGCGGGGCTTTCAAAAGGCACATTCTGTAGACCTCAATTTTTGGGTCTACAGAATGCGCCTTTTGAAGGCCCAGTGTCTACAGTCACTGCCGCCGAAGCGAACGGGCGGCACGTCCCTTCCGGTAGTGCAGGGAGCATGTAAACACTCCCCACGCGACTTTGCTTTTGAATACAGGGCTCCAGAGACGCTTCAAGTGCCTTGTGTAAAAATGGTCTGTTATTCCCATTTTACAGACAGCAAACTGAGGCAGACTAAGTGACTTACCCATGGACATGCAACAAGTCTGTGTCAGAGCAAGGAACTGAACCCAGATCTTCCAAACTAGCCCACTAGCTGTTGGTCCCTATAGTGCCTTCAGGGACACAGGACAAAACCCAATTATCTTTATGGCAACTTTTGCCATATTACAGGGCAGCTCAGAGTCTGTTGTATTTCAGCCCGATCCCAGCAGCTCATTTCAGTTAGGACGGCACACAATTCTCCAACACGTGACTCCAACATTAAAATCGCTCTCCCAGCTGTACCTTGACTTGCTTTCCTGACGCTGCCCTGCTCTTGACGACTTGCCTCTCATCCCACTTCCTCTCCTGGAAAAATGGGTAAGCAGCAGCTTTGCTTAGACAGCAGAGCATGTGGTTGCCTATGGGACAGGCATACAGCTGCCTCCCTGCCCAGAACCGCACCCAGACTGCGCTTGCTCCCTACCTACAGCTCCTAAAACTGGATTCTCCACCTTCCTGAAGCACCCAGCAGTTTGTTTTTTTAAAAAAACTAAACTCCCCCCTCTCCTGTCTCTTATACACATCTAGATGTGTATAAGAGACAGCACCCTGTCGGAGCTGCCACCATGGCTGGGGCGGACTAAGGCGCCGCCCGCACAAGCGGGTGCCCAGTCCTGCCCCGCCTTCCTCTCCTGGCTGGACAGAGAGCCTGTCCCTGGCGCTAGCACCGGTCGCTCAGGGCCCCACCGAGTTGCGCCGCATGTGGCAGGTGAAGGGCGCCCTTTCACACGAGTTGCCCCGCCCTGGGCAGCCTTACCCCACTTGGGGTAAGGCTGCTCTGCAAATTTTTCCAAGGACGTGTCATGGAGCAGCCAGTTGCTCACCCCACCTCAAGGCAGGGGGAACGTCGGGCAGGCCCTGGACACACGAGCCACTGCATCGCATGCCTAGTTTGCCATGGGTGGGGAGCAGGTCCAGAGGAAGCCCCGTATCTACTCCCTTTCCTGTCACAACAGCTGAAGCAGCAGCAGGGGCAGACTGGGGGAACCCCACCATTTTTCCTGCCTCCTGTGCCAGACCTTCCCCAAGACTGGTCAGCCCCCTCCTTCCCACCACACACAACACCTCACAAGTAGCCATGAGCTGAAAATTAGAGATGAACCAGGTATAAGGAGCAGCCTGAGTCAGACCAATGTTTCATCTTAGCCCAGTATTGTCACAACCTGACACGGCAGCACGGTTTCAAATCCAGCTCTCCAGGATCCCCGGCAGAGGCCTCACCCAGACGTGCTACCTGAGACCCTCCAGGATCCCCGGCAGAGGCCTC
>QEPC01006491.1:2671566-2686675 GCA_003113815.1 Sphenodon punctatus | reverse complement strand
CCCTGCTGCCACCAGGGGTCAGCACCAGAGAGCCCACCCCCATTCTCCCCCCCTCGCAGCCAGACCTCATGCTGCCACCAGCAACCCCCCCCGCCACGGAGAGCTGCATACACCCCCCACCCACCACATTGCCAATTTTTCGGATCTTTAACACTGCGGCCATTTTAACAATGGCTGCAATGTTAAAGATCCTAAAAATCGGCAATGTTAAAAAACCGATATACCGATAAATCCGATATCGGATTAATCTGATACCGATAAAACCAGTAACCGATAATCCCATCCCTACCGATTGGACCTGCTGATCTGCGACAGAATCAGAACCAGGTGAAAAGTTTGGCCTTGGTTCTGAATTTGTAAATACCGGAGGGCAAGGGGGAAATCATACAGTGCAAATAAGACATCTGTGCACACGGCCAGTCCCCACGGTGCCGGACATGGGAGGAATGTTCGTTTCAATGTTACGTGCAAGAAGGAAAAACTACAATTGTTCAAACTGGGTTTACGTGGGAACACGTGGATTAATTGCACATTACACCAAAAGGCACCTTGCCACCTAACAGGAAAAATGTGGCCGTTTCACGTCACGTGACTAAGCCCCGGAAATAGTTACTAATGGGCTGGAAACTACATGAGAACATAAAGAGGGCTATACTGGGTCAGACCAATGGTTCGTTGAGCCCAGAATCCTGTCTCCAACAGTGGCCAATCTCGGTTGCCTGAAGAAGTACGTACCCAACTGGTCACTATGGGCCAATCCATTCCCTGTTGTTCACTCCCAGCTCCCGGGAGGCCGCCATTTTGTACTGCATTCTCCATACTGGGGGTGGAGAACCGTTTTCATTGTAAGGCCACTTTGAAAACCAACACAAGTTCTGGTGGCCAGATGAGAGTTGAGGAATGAGAACTGCAGTGGCATGCTCTGGAAGGGGCAGGGTCCAGATCATGAATCTGAGCCCCCACAAAATCCATCAAGTGCAAGAGAAGCCAAAATGTGAATCGCAATCTACTGATGGATCATGAACCAGACTCCAGCAGATCATGGCGCGGTACCTCAGAGATCATCTTATGGGGATGAGAGCAGGACCGGCACCCCAGGGAGCATCTCAGGAGAGAGGCTCGAAGGAACGTCAGGGCGCACTCGTTTAATTAAAATATGAAAATGGATGAATAATTTAATGTATGTATTTATATTTCTTAGCCGCCCCCTCACGCCCATGGCAAATGATTTGCTTTTATCAATTTTTGTTTTAAAAATAATAAATAATAATAAAAATTTAAAAAACCTGCGCATGTAGCAAATGGCTGCCGGGGCCATTCTGCGCATGCGCACCCTTTTCCAAAATGGTGCCATGGCTGCTGGTGCCATTTTGGGAAAGGGTGCACACGTGCAGAATGGCTCCGGTGGCCATTTTACAGGTGCGCAGTACTTTTTAATTTTATTTTTAAAATAAAAATTAAAAAATCACTGCGCAGACACAAAATGGCTGCCGAACCATTCTGCGCATGCACATCCATTTCCAAAAATGGCACCTGCAGCCTTGGCGCCATTTTGGGAAAGGGTTACGCATGCGCAGATTGGTCATTTGCACACATGCAGTGATTTTTATTTAATTTTAAAATTAATTTTTAATAAAATAAATGAAAAAAAACAAACCACCACATGAAAAACAATAGGGTCATTTATGAACCCCCCCCCAAATGAAGGAGTCTTTGTAACTGAAAACAGTAGGGGGAGGGCTTCTGCACACCCCGACAGTAAGGAAGCCTGTTTGAAGTGCACCGAGGGCAAGGGACACTCCCATGCTAATAAGGCTACAGATGCGCTTGCTGGGAAGCCTGACGCAGATCACGTGAGGTCCCTCCACCTACAAGGTTCTCCATAAACTAGGCAACGGCAGCAAACCGTAACAGAGCATTTGCCAGAAAAGCTAGCTAGTCTTTATGCCCCATTTCCTCCCACTGCAGCCGGCAGGAGCACTGCCGAGGAGGAAGCAGCAGGACGTTTATCATCATCACCAGACTGTTTAACGGTGCTGACAGCAGCAGGTGCAGGAGGTACGGTGGCCCAGGAGGACCATTCCGCCATCACCAACCACCCCCCTGTGGGAATTCTTTCTAAGCAAGAGTGACGTTTGCTGAGCATCGCTGAAAGCATTCTAGGGTTTGCAGATGTTTCATCTAGGAGAAGGGTGGGGAACCTTCTCTCCCACCCAGGCCACTTTGAGAACTTTATTTTATTTATTTAAAATTTGATCTCCTGCCCTTCTCAAAAGCTCAGGGCAGTTTACAATATAAAAAAACACGTTAAAAAAAACATTAAAACCCCTTTTAAAAAAACACACACACCCTCAAACCTTAATAACCCTCACCCAGCCTCTATCCCTGCAGGCCAAACGCTTTGCCAAACAGAAAGGTCTTACATCACCTCCAGAATACGCTCAGGCTCAGACTCTGGTGGATTAGTACAAATTCCAGAAGCTGTATAAGCGCTGGGGGGTGGGGGTGGGGTGGGGATATTTAAGGGGTGTGCTCAGGATGCGGGAAGGAGGGAGGGGGTCTGGATCATGGATCTATGCCATGAATCTGTCCCCTCTCCTTGAGTGAATGGCCTCATCTCTGCTTCCTTGCCCTGCTCTCACTCACTCAGTGCTTGAGGGGAGGGGCTGGATTCAAGGGGCCTAGATTCAGGAATTTGCCAAATAAAGACAGTCATGGACCAGATTTGGCCAATGGGCCAGAGGTCCCCCGCCTCTGGGTGTGCTGTATGGGGCAGACGATATGGCAGAATAGTTTCTTACACCCCAGGAAGGATTTATGCTGGCTCACCAGTCTCAACTGTAGGATTTTAAGGCTGAACAATCAGAATCCTCAGGGTAAAATGAAGAGTGCCAACGTGTAATTTAACCCACCCACCCCCAATCAAAAAGAAAAAGAAAAAACAACCCTTTAAGACCTATTAGTTGCATGGGAAAAAACAAACAAACTTGTGACCATTGCTGAAGTCCACCGTACACTCTTAGAGACCAAGGTGTCAAAGATGAAATCGGTTTATGCAATAAATAAATAAAATCCACAGGATTGGCACTCGCCAAACTCACAATTTTGGAAAGGACCACACTCTCTGCCAACACGCGCTCACCAACAGCAGAGCTTAGCATGGGCACAATCTTTGCCAACCGGTGTTTGCCAATCAAGGTAAGGAGAACCCAGACCCCGTAGTGCAGATATGAGGGCTGGAGAATTGTCTCCCTAAAGTGCTCCCCTTAATGCTAGAACAGGAGCCCTACATACTGGGTTGCCACCTACGCACATTTTCAAGGAACGCTTGTGAAAAATTCATGTTGCAGGCCCTGAAACATGTATTTTTCATAAGCGTTCCTTAAACGTTTGTGTGGGTGGCAAGTCTCTTACAGACTAAAGCCTGTTGGTTATCTCCCCACCTTGCATGTAACATCCGTCTGCAGAAAACCAGCCACCGCCACGTGAGGAAATGAGGAAGGAAAACGTACGCAGATAGCGTCAAAAACATGGATTTCACCACACTCATCTGCCAGTCATTTGCAATAAGAGAGATTGATGCTCAGCTATCTCAGTAGCTTTCCATCCCTGGTCCTGATCAACGATTAGTAGGGAAGTTAGCACTGCCACAATATTTGTTTTAAAAAAGGAGCAGATGGTGACCAAGTGCTGTTCCTCTCTAGACAGACAATATTCCTAACCCTAGGGTACCATCTGCTCTGTCAGTCTCTCCCCTACTGGCAAAGTACAGCAGAACAGCAATTGTCTTAGCAGGAGAGGGCAAGGTTTCAGAGACAGAGAGCCTCCCCAATCCATTACCCACCCATCATGCATGTTGCAGGGCTGCATGGGGCACCAATGTAGCCCTGCAACATGCATGATGAATGGGTGATGGGTTGTGGGAAGTGCTTGTCTAAAGCCACCCGGAGAGAGAGAGCGTGGCCAGGAAGCTTTGAGGCAGCAGCAGCTCCATGGGCCATAAATTTCCTAAGCAGCATCCAAGCCTTGTTGTTGTTATTCCTCTCCTTTTGGAAAGGAAGCGATCGGGGCTGGCATTAGAAACTAAACGTTTAGTTCCAACTTCCTCTATGCTCTCAGAATTAAAATAATCACCCCCTCCTCCTTAGAGACTGCACCCTTACATACACACACTGCACTGAATGAAATGCTAGGGGACAGGGAAGGGGTCTAGCTACCTTCTGATCCCCCCCAACCCCCTCGCCTCCAGAGCTGGGCACAAGAACCCCCCCCCCCCCTTCCCAAAGATGGACACTTCCCCACCTCTAAAAATCAACCCCACGCTTCTGCCACAAAAGCCAGCCCGGTAGTAACTAACCACTCGCAGCCCAGAACAAAGACCCTCTCTTTTATCCCCAGGATCCCAGCCACTGGAGGAAGAGAGAAGCGCACTTACCGTCACTCCTGACCTCGCCTTTGCCAACTGCAGAGCCCCCTTCCTTGGGTCTTTTCAGTTCACACGCTCACCGAGGAGCCTTCACCGGTGGATGATCAGCTGATGAAAGAGACAAACCGCTGCCTTGGATGCTGCTTCCAACATGCTCCCTTCGCTTCCTTTCTGTCCGGAGCGATTGCTTTCTGTCTTACTCATTTCCTGGAAGTCGGTGTAACTCTCTGAAACTTTTCCCCCTCCTCCTCCTCCCTCCATAGAAGAACAAAACACCGGGGCTCAACTTGGCTCTTTCCTGGGACTCTTCTTAAGGTGGACGGTTGCCACTCGGGGAAAATATTCATACGCACAAAATCCTAGGCTCAAACGCAGGCAGCTCTTAAATCTCCTAGGCTGCCAAGCCTGATTCATGCAACTTTTCAAGCAGCAGCCGGGTGATCTGCTCGGGCAGGCTTGGCAGAGAGGCTGGGGTTGGCAGAAGAACGCCCTTAAAGGCCGCTTCTACAACAAGCCACCTTAGCAGAGGAAGCAACAATTGGTTTGAGTTTGCCGCACGCTGTAGTAAGGGCGAATTAACACGTGCAGCAATTATCTGGATTTTTAAAAACTGGTTCTCAATAGTTCGCTGTTAACAAGTCCTGTTGCATTCATATGCATGCCATACCGATTTGCATTCAGACCTTCTTGTAGTGCGTGCTTACCCGGCTGCTCAGTGCGATTCAGTTACAGGAAGTGGCCTGTGGGGAGCCAGAAGGTTGCTACTTTGTAGCAAAGTACAACTTTGCTACAACCTTTGCTGCAACTTTGCAAACTTTGCAACAACCTTTGCTACAACCTTTGTAGCAAAGGTTGCTACTTTGTAGAATCAGGGAGTAAAGAGGGAGAGCCTGAGGCTGCTGGAAAGAAGCCCCTCGCATTCTCTCCCTGGTTTCTTTCCGGTATCCCGCTGCTGCTACTGCTGCAGCACTACGGTAGAGGCAGAGGCAGATGATTGAAAGTCCCTTGGAGGGAAGAACTTTTTTGGGGAGAAGCATGGAGGGGAAACATGGAGGGGAAGAACTTTTTTGGGGAGAAGCTGGCTGCAGCCTGCACCCAGCGAGGCAACTACAGGGCTCCAGCTGGTCTCACTGCTTCCGGTAGGGGCAGGAGTAAAACAGCGCACTTGGAAGCACGGTTGCATTCACATCAGAAAAGATTACACACTAGTTAAAACCAGTACGATGTTGCTTTCACACTGCTGTTAAGTGCGGATTTATTGAAAACGGACAGCAAAAAGGTAGGTTTGAGTAGCTTTTCAACACGCATTGCTTTAGTGCGATATTGACTCCATTTAATCGAATTTAAGTGTTCAGACAGGCATGAAACATTCGTTTTTTAAAAAAAATCGCACAAATCAGAACGTCTGAATCCTAAGTCACTCTTTCCTTAGAGCCAGCCCTACAGAGTTGGCTTGGGAGAATCTGCACTCAGCTCCTGTCCTTAAACTTGGATACTAAAAAAGTGCAGTTTAACTTGTAAACATTCCCTGAACCTACAGGCAAATTTATTTTATTGTTATTTTTTTGCCAAGCTGAAGGAGAAGCAGATGAAAGGCTGCTGCCTCTGCAAATTTGAAAGAAACACTTATGAAAAAAGTACCTGCAGCAGGGCCTACAACGTGTATTTTTCATAAGTTCCTTAAAAATCTGCATAGGTGGCAACCCTAGCCCAATCTCTGCTTTGCAGATAGTTATATCCTGGTCTCAGTCATCACTATCCTGTTCCAGATAATGGGTATTTTTAGACACACAAAGTTCCGGATGTTTCAATCTTCTGGGTTTACAAGTCCACAAGTAAGTTCCGGATTCATTTTTCACACACACACTGCCCTGAGGCAGTTCCTGAATGTGTTCTTCACACAAACACTGCCCTGAGGCAACCTAAAGTAGCCGCAGCTGTAGACGTGAGGGGCTGCCATGGAAACCAAGTGGCCACAGCTGCCTGGAGCAAAGCAGTTTACCAGGAGAACCTTTTACACACAAAAATTCTGGGAGAAGTTCTACGCAGAAGTTCAAAGATCCGGATGTTTCAGATCTGGGTGAGTGATTTAGACACACAGAAAGTTCTGGATGTTACAGCAAACATCCAGGAGAAATGTGTGTCTAAAAACACCCAATGACTGCACCCATTCGGTGTCTCAGCACATTGTGGGACATCGCCACTATGGTAGCAATGACGGAGCAGCAAGGCTATAGTGCGCCCGGACTCATGTCCCAATGATGGGGCCCCCAAGGGCAGGGAATGTGGTCTTCTCAAGGCTCACGGCCAGCCTCAATCTCCCCATGCAAAGGTTATGGTGCTGCCGTGGCTCTCGGTGAAGGCAGTTTTAAGAGGCAGTGTTTTCAGAGTGGGTGGAGGCAGAGTGCTAGCCCTGCTTCCTCCCCTGCCCACTCTGAAAATTCCCTAGCAGCACACAGGCCACTTGCATAAACCGAGCCACCTCATGGTAGCTACGCCCCATGCATGGTAGTACCCCTGATGCCACCCTAAGGCAGAACAGTCTGACCAAATGTGCCAGCTGCTTCACCTCGGACCACTAGGGGGAGGCCACTGGGTGGCAGTAGGGGAGGGCGCTGGGAGAAAATGATGGATTCGGATCCTTTACAGATCTGGATCTTTAATTTCTGGATTTAATTACAGATCTGTATTTAAATCAAATTAAAAATAACAAAGTAATTTTAAAAACACATTACACAAAATGGCCACAGGACCATTCTGCGTATGCGCACCTTTTTCAAAAAGATGGCAGCAACGTCGCTGCCATTTTGGAAAAGGGCAGCCGGGCTGTGCATGTGCAGACTGGCTGCTCTTTTCCAAACTTCTTTAGGAAATTGACAAGCCAGCAGCCTCCCCACCCCAAATCAGCAAAATTGACATGTCTATTGGGAAACTGACAATCCAGCAGCCTCCCCACCCCAAATCAGCAAAATTGACACGTCTGTTGGGAAACTGACAAGACAACAGCCTCCCCCCTCAGCAAAATTGACAGGTCTATTGGGAAATTGACAAGCTACAGCCTCTTCCCTCGGCAAAATTGACAACCTCGCATGGAAAGACTGCCGCACCCCCTTTCTAATGCACCCCTGTGGAATGTTGTGACATCATGGTGCTCAATGGGGTGGGGTTATGTTGGCAAGAGGACAGGAAAGCCTTTATGGATGGTCCACCTCCTTTTTAGCATAGCCGCCTCTGGAAGCCTCGATACTCTGGATTAGCCATGGCCGCTCCTTGCTGACACTTACAGGGAGAAATCAGGGCATCCCCCAGAGCTTGGAGACTGAGTCATAAGTGGGGATCCCGGAGAGGTTGCAACCCGAGTCATGATCCCAATTGACAGTAAACATACTTTGCATGTCTTTGTTTCCATCGAGGGTTGCGAAATTATTATTTCAGTTTCCAAATGGGATAAACAAGGGAAGAAATGTGTGTGTGTGGGGCTATACTAGACTCCTCGGTGTGGGTCAGGCGGCAGAAACTGGCTCACAGGGTGCTGACTTCTGGAGATGTTTTCCATATTCTTTTCTTCTACCCCACTATTGCTTCTAATCCCTTGTAGGCTAAACAACTGCAGCAGGCTTCCGTAAACCTTATCAATAATTACACAGTCTTTACAAATAGGGATTAGACACACAATAGGCAAATCAAAAGACAAGAGCACATAGGAGTCCTATTACCCACCAATGGGTTGGCTCCTAATGCAGCCCCTGAACAATAACCCTCCCCTCCCCCTGAAGGGGTAGAACATATAGTCACTTTGGTCGTACTTAAACAGGGCTTCAGATTAACAAAGAACGCATCAGGGATAATCCTGCTAGAGCCAGGCCCAACTGAAGGTCATCTGAACGTTATATTCCGCTGAATTGGGAAAGGAGAGGATACAGCGGTTACAATCACAGAGATGGGGGAAGGGGGACAGTGAGGGGCAACAAATCCAATCCCCAGCTTGGTGAAGGATCTGCCAGACCTTGGTCATTCCAGACATAGGCCTTATCGAGCCTCTTCTTAAACACCTCCAGTGGTGGAGAATCCACTAGTTCTCTAGGTAGCTAGCCTGTTCCATTGCCCGATTGCCCTCCTAGCCAGGAATTTTATTAATTATTATTGTTATTATTATTTAAAAATCTTACTACCCTGCCCCTCCTGCCACAGGCAGCTTGGGGCAGCTTACAAACAGTCCATACAATCAAACAATAGGATTAAAAACACATAAAAGGAGGATAAAAATTATCCCCCCGACCCTAACCCACTCCCCCCCCCACTCCCCCATCTAATGCCTGGTGGAACAGTCAGGTCTTACAACTTCTTCGAGAGGAGGGGAGATCCGGGGCCAATCGGACCTCCGTTGGAAGGGAGTTCCACAGCCGAGGTGCAGCCACCGAGAACGCCCTCCACTGCGTAGCCCCCTGAAACACTCGGGAGACCTCGAGCAGGGCATCCCCGGATGACCACAGAGGCCGATCCAGAATCCGGGGGATGCGGCGGCCTTCAGCTTAGGCCGTTTAGGGCTTTAAAGGCCAAGAATCGGGCCCAGAAAACTATCGGCAGCCAGTGCGGAGAGCGGAGCACCGGTGTAATATGCTCGCGATGGCCCAATCCCACAAGGAGACGGGCCACCGCATTCTGTACCAGCTGCCATTTCCGAGCTGTCACCATGGGTAGCCCCACGCAGAGCGCGTTACAATAGTCCAGTCTGGAGGTGATGAAAGTCTCCCGTGAGGTTCAATCTAAGGGCATTTTCAGAGATGACAGCACCCCTTTGGCCCTGCCCAGGGTGGGTGCCCTCACCCCGGCAGGATCTGGCCCAGCCGCCAAACAGATGTATCTGCGCCCTCCTCCTTGACGGGCAGGTGCAGCAGCCAATGAGGCCACCATGCCTGCCCTGAACAGCTCCGGCCCTGGACCGGAGTCAGGTAGAGTGGGTCATCACATGTGACCGGTTTACCCCTGGTCTGGGGATGGCTTTCCTGGGCGGCGGCAATGCTTCACCCGCGCTGTGACTTGGTGAGGAGCCCGAGTCACAGCGCAGGCTAAAACCTGCCACAGTCCAGGGACAGCTCTGATCCTGCTCGGGGAAACATCTGGCGGGTGGGATGAGACGTGACAGCGCGTTAAAGTGATGCCACCCACGGTACTATCGACACATTTGAAAATACCCTAAAGCTTCCTTCCTGTAGCTTGCACCCATTGCTACTTGTCCTGTCCTCCGTAGAAAGAGAGAACAACGGTTCTCCATGATCTTTACGGCAGCCTCTTCAATATTTTTAGATTATTATAATGTCCGTCCTTAGTCCTTTTTCTGTCTGAGCTGAACACACACAAATCCTTCCATCTCTCTTTATATTAAAGGACGTGCAGCAGGCATAGCATTTGTTTTTGTTACCTTTTTCATGTTTGCTTAAAATAATCTTGATCAGTTGTTGGGGGGTGGGGGGCGGGGGAGGTTGGTAGCCCCCTCTGTCATTTTCATGCATTGTTCATTTTATTTTATTTTTAAAAAATGTAAATGGTTTAAAAATGTTTTTAAAAAAATTGCACATGTGCAAAAGGCTCCAGGGCTGTTCTGCCCATCCATGGCCCTTTTCCAAAATGGCACCAACAGCTTCAGCGCCATTTTGAAAAAGGGCCGTGCATGCGCAGAATGGCTCTAGTGGCCATTTTGTGCATACACAGTTTTTTAAAAACAAAATTATTTTTTTAAAAAAATTACAAATGAATGAAAGCAGACGATTGTCGTTGGCGTAGTCATTTGTTGTGGCTCCGAAAACAACTGGGATTTCATTTTCGGAGCTAAGCAAACAACGCAAAACTACACACACCCCTCCCCCGTGCAATTTGTGTTCAAAAGCCTTTATCATCGGTGACCTGAGATTATATCTCAAACAGTCTCAGCTCTTCTCTGTGCATAGCTGTGTGGGTCTCCCTGGTCCCTTTCCATCACCCACTGATTTATGTCCAACGTCATTGTCTTCCATGTTACCTCTGGCCTCCCAGCGTGCCATTCGGTAATGAATTGTTCATAGGACAGCAGCTGAGTGGGAAGAGGAGAGAGTCTGGGGGGTGGGGGGCGGGGGAGAGGGAGATCTCCATCAGGGATTCTTTCAAGGTTATGCAGTCCCACACAAACAAGATGAACTTACCTTCTCACGTCAAACTGGCCATCTGGAATCCTCATCTTCCCCCTCACACCTGACCTTTTCATCATCTTAAATCTCTATGATTTATGGCCTCCTTAGGTATTAAAAGAGGATGGGTTTTTCATTTCTTTTTTTAAATAAGGTGCCCAAAGGGACTCAAGCATCAAGCAGTGAAAGGTGTCAGTGTAATTTGCAGCTTTGAAGGGAATGAAATAAGTAGGGGAAGCTTGTGAAAACAAGAGCTGTTTCTGATTTTAAAGACCGGGGCTGCTTTGCATAGACATGGAAGTAACTTTCTCCTGAAGCAGAAGATAATAAAAACCAAAAATAAAATAAAATACCACCTTAAGTAGATTTAACAGGGAGACAGACACCAGGGGACTGATACAGACACACAGAAGTGGGTAACAGGAGAAGCATCTAATGCGGGGTGGGTGAGGGTCAAGATATTGGAGCACAGAAGTAGAATCTGCAGGTTACAGTCTAGGCCTGTATGTGAAGCCGGGTGAAATTGACCAGTGTCCCTCCCACCTAGTCAATTTCACTCTAAGGCCTAAAGGAGGTCCCACTTTTCTGCAATGTTTAGCCTCCCTGTCCCCATGTCACTCTAGTGCAGTCCTGTAGGGAATTCATTCTCACTCACATCCTCCTGCAGGGTGTGGGCCTCAGTCCCCACCCCCCGGCCAAAGCAGCTCCAACTCACACCACAAGCAGAAAACAGTTTATTTTCCCTTCCCCACAACAACCCTGTTTCACCGGGGATCCTGCCTGGCAGTGGACATAGACACAACTAAGTTTCCAATATAAACCTTCCTCCAAGGATTCCCCCTCTTAGGTCCCCTTTCTCCCAACCTGGAAATAATTCTTCCTACTAACCCACTCTCTAGGCTACCCTGGTAATCTGTCTTCCTCTAGTTGAGCTCAGGGCTTAAATGTTGAGGGATTCTGGTCACCTGACAATCCCCCCCCCCAAAAAAAAAACCCCAATCATGTGCCCAAGTGTCCCTAGCAACCTCACCTGGGTTGTTTAAGCCCTATAACTGAACACCTCAAGGAGGCAGGCTATTATGGCCAGCCCCCAACCCCCCTTCCCCAAGGACAGGTCCAGCCCATCTAACTACAAGACTCCCCCCCCGCCCTAAAAAGTATGTCACACAAATCCCACCCTCCCCTCCCATGCTCCATTTTAATACCAGTAATGTAAAACCTCACTTATTATAGGTAAATAATATCTTGGTAGTTTTCAAACAGAAAAATAGAATTGAAAAATAAGTAACAAGGAATCCTCTGGTTATTAAGCATTTATATAGCACCAGCAGCACACTTGATGTTTTACAATTGTTATTAGTAGAGACAGGTCCCTGCCCAGTGGTCTTATAATCTAAGATGAACAAGGAGAACACAGGTAGACACAGACACACACATATTCCCATTTTACAGATGGGGAACTGAGGCTGAGAGATTGTAACTTGCCTAAGGCCATACAGTGACTTCATGGATTTGAACCCTGGCTTTCCAGCTCAAACCTCAGCACCTAATCCACTACACTACACTGGCTCTTTAAACTGGAGAGGGTGTGACTTCCCCAAGGCCACCTAGTGAGTTCATGGGTAGGGCAGGATAGATTTGAACCCTGGTTTCCCAGGTCCAAATCCAGCCCCTTATCTGATACTTTCCAAAACTTTGTTATGGGACCTCCAGGAGGGCATTCCCGAATGACCGCAGGGGCTGCCCAGGGACCTGGGGGTGGTGTGTGTGTTGGGTGGGGTGTGAGGTGATCTTTCAGATAAGCAGCGTCC
Source organism: Sphenodon punctatus (assembly GCA_003113815.1). Taxonomy (NCBI): domain Eukaryota; kingdom Metazoa; phylum Chordata; class Lepidosauria; order Sphenodontia; family Sphenodontidae; genus Sphenodon; species Sphenodon punctatus. Next base: position 2,674,274 of record QEPC01006491.1, on the reverse strand, counting down.
AGACCGTTAAGGGATTTAAAGGTTAAAATCAGCACCTTGAATTGACCCAGAAGACAACAGGCATCCAGTGCAGAGCCCGGAGCACTGGTGTAATGTGCTCCCCATGGGAATTCTGCACCAGCTGCAGCTTCCGGACCGTCACCAAGGATAGCCCCATGTAGAGCGCATTGCAGTAGTCTAGTCTCCAGGTAATGAATGCATGGATGAGGGTGGTGAGGTCTGAGTCTGAGACATGTGGGTGGAGCCTTCTCGCCAGATGTAACTGAAAGGCACCCTGGGCCACAGCCGACACCTGAGAATCTAAGCACAACTGCAAATCCAGGAGCACCCCCAGGCTCCACACAGATGGAATCCCTGGAGGACAAACACCCCCGATAACAGGGGCGTTCTCCTCCCCCGGACCACTGATCCCCACCCCAACATCACCTCCGTCTTATCAGGATTGAGCTTCAATCGGCTCGACCCATCCAGTCCCTCACAGTGGCCAGATACCAGGACAGCAGGGAGACAGCAGGGTCTGAGTCGGATGAAAACGCTAAATACAGCTGGGTGTCGTCTGCATATTGATGACAACTAACTCCCCAGCTGTGTATGACCTCCCCCAGCAGCCTCATCTACACGTTAAACATGAGAGGGGACAGAATGGAACCCTGCGGGCCCATGAGAGATGCCCCTAGGGGACGAGGTACAGTCCTCTAGGACCACCCGCTGCGATCTGCCAATAAAGAACAGAACAACTGTAAAATGATCCCGTTCACCCCGGCCACGCCCTGCAGGCGGGTCACCAACAACTTGAAAGCCGCGGATAAATCCAGTAGAACGAGTAGGGTCATACGGCCCCTATCCAGCTCTGCTAGGAGGTTGTTGACCAAGCCGTCTCTGTGCCATAACCTGGATGTAAGCCTGACTGTGTGGGATCAAGAAAACCGGTACAGTCCAGGTGCACCTGCAGCTGCTGGGCCACTAGCCATTCAATAACCTTCTCTAAAAAGGGAAGGTTATTGACAGACTGGTAGCTCGCTGGAGCATGCACCCAAGGAGAGGGGACAGATCCATGATCTGGATCCTCTTCTTTCCAAGCACACCCATAATCCCGGGCCAATATCTGGCGGTGTGTGTTTACACATGTTGCTGATTCCGGACCACAGCAGGCCAAAATCACATCTGTTTTTACCCTGTCACTAGCTCAAACCTCGTTCAAGTCAGAAGCAATCAACAATTGTTACCATGTGATGTCTGTTCTTGGCCATGCGTTAAAAGTGCAAGAAGCTTCAGTTCCTATGGACAGATGTTCACATCATAAAATAACCATTTAGCTGGAAAAGAACAGAACGCAATTGTTTTGGTTTTTTTTTTTACAAAAAAATATAGTAAAGCAATGAAAGAATCCCCATAATTGACCAGTGACTGAAGCAAGCTAGACTTGATTTTACCGACACTTCAAGTTCTTATTTCTTTTTGCGTTGTGTTACTACTCAGCGGTGGGAAAGCAAAGCAGATTCTAGTCCGTTTTGTATGTGACTTTCATTATTAGCTAGTTTCTACTAGCAGTGGCGCAACTAGGTTTAATGGGGCCGAGGCAGGGCAAATTGCTGGGCCCTATAGCAGCCCCGGCCAGGGCGTGTGTGTGTCTGTGTGTGTGTGCGTGTGTGTGTGTGTGCGTGTGTGTGCGTGTGTGTGTATGTGTGTGTGCGCGTGTGCTCACCAAAGCAGAAGGATGCTAAGCAAGAGAGGCGATGATGGGTGAAGGTTGAGGAGAAGGTGAGGTGCAGGGGTGACAGTGGTAAGGGGAGGCCAGGGTTTGGGGTCAGGAGAGATGGAGTGTGTGGACAGGGGGGAGGTAAGACACTCTTTGTTTTTATTTGTAACTTTAGCAACATCTTGCTCATTTGACTCACAGGCGTCCTGTTAATTTAATGATTTAGGGGCTCCTAGGATAAGTACATCAAGTAGGAGTTGTACCCAAACATGGGACTCTGTGGCTAATTTTCATATTACGTAGACTATCATAATGATATCACTATCTATATTTACAGAGATATAATTAAAGGATCTAAGTACAAGTTGGGAAACTAGTCAAGAATGCATGCCCCAGGGTCTGAAATACACAAAACAATGGTCTTTCAGACTATTTTGGTTGTACAGTGCCACCTAGTGATTTTATTTAATATCACACTATCGTGTTCTAAAAATACATATTTAGAAATGCCTATCATTCTAGAAACAACATCATATGGTAATGAGTTCTGCCACAGGTTAATCGTGCATGGTGTGAAGAAAAAATGCCATAAAAGAACAATAAAAGATAAAAACTACAGGAAATATTTAAAGGAATGAACTCTTGGGCCAAATTCACCCCTGGTGTTAACGTACCGTGGCTGAACTTGACTCCCCAAAGTAACCACAGCGGGGAGTCAAAGCTAGATGCTTGGTCTCTTAGACTGTTAGGGCTTTGGAGCAAGGATCTCATCTTTATAATTGACTGCCCTATGCTCGGATCACAGGAAATAGTAAATAATTTATTTATTTATTTATTTATTTTTTAGATTTTTATCCCGCCCCCTCCTGCAATGCAGCTCGGGGCGGCTGACAACACTAGTAAAAACAATTTAAAACAATTAAAATATAAATATAAAACACATCAATAAAACAGGGCTAAAAGACAGTAATAAATAAATACATGGGCGGGGGATTAAAATCACCCCCCC
>QEPC01006491.1:2651459-2665627 GCA_003113815.1 Sphenodon punctatus | reverse complement strand
CCCCTCCCCTCTTTGTGACCCCCTCCTTCTCCTCCCCCTCCCTTATATCCCGCTCCTCTCTGTGTGACCCCATCCCTGTACCCTCCACCTCTCCTCCTTCATCTCTGTGAAATCCCACTCCTCCTCCCCCCCATCCCATTATCCTTTCCCCAATGTGATCCCATTCCTCCTTTCTCATCCCTGTATCCCTCCATCTCTCTCTTTCTCCTCCCCATCCCTGCGTCATCCCAACCCGCTTTCCCCCGTCCCAATAACCTGTTCCCCGTGTGGCCCCATCCCTGTACCCTCCATCTCTCCTCCTTCACTCCTTCTCCCCATCCCATTAGCTGCCCTTTCCCCTGTGCGATCCCATTCTCCATTCCCCTTCCCTCTAACCCTCCTCCACACATTGTGGTGTGATCACACCCCTCCATCCCTGCCTCCCTCCCCCTCTCCCTATTTCCTGTGTGACCCCACCCCCTTCCCCATCCCTAAATCCTTCCATCTCCCTCCCCATATCTCTATAACCCCCCTCGCTCCCACGATACCCCCTCTCTCTCCATCCTCCCAGGCCCTCCCTCCCCACCCCAGTCCTCTTTCCCTCTCCCCTGTGTGACCCCCTTCCTCAGTCCTACACACTTCCCTCTCTCCTCCCCCACTCCCACCCCACTGCCTCCTTTTCATGGTTCCCCCTTTCCTGTATCCCTTCATCTCCCCATGCCCTAGTCTGTTCTCTTCCTTTATTGGGGTTGTGCTCAACCTGGCCTGGCCAGGAATGCAGGATCTGTCTTCCCAGCTAGTCAAGCTCACGCGCCTCCCAAGCACAGCTGGATTCTCTTAGTGTCAGAAGAAAATTGGGGACCAAGTCCTGGAGAGTGGAATTGGCAAAGTTAGGGGGAAGGGAAGGGCACGCGGGGCAGCATTTGAGGGCAGGTTTTCAGGGAGGGGGAATCAGGACATACGTTTCCAAGTTTTGTATAAAAAGATAATTGAGAATAATCTTGAGAAATGACCAAGCTCAGGGCTTTTCTTGATTCTCGTTGAGAATCGAGACTGAATTTCAACCCTAGTTACGATCCATCAAAACTCTGCAGGAAAGAGAGCAGACCGTAGCCCATCCTGCTGATGGGGAGGGTAGTATTGTTCCTGCCTAAGCCGTCCTGTGATTGGAGCTGAGATGCCAATTGTTGTGCTGGACAGGATTTAAACCCTGGGCCATTATATACCTTCTGTATTCCATCCCTTGCCTGAGCCCCGCCCTTCCCAGGTGCTTCCCTGCACTCTAGCCCCACCTCCCAACTTCCTGATTGGGTACCAGCGAACATAAAAGGCAGGATGATAGCACCAGAGGGTTGGGTAAAGCAATCCTTACTTGATCTTGCCTAGGAAAGGAATCTTGTCTCTGCTTCTCTAGTCTTTGTTTCTAGTTCTCCTGGCTCCCTTGTGTTTTAATTCCTTGTCTGGATTTTTTTCTGCGTAGTCCCTTTATCCTTGGCTCCCTGGTTCCTGGGTGTGCTTCCCCTATCCCTAAAAACCTGGATGATGAGCTGTATTCTCTCTGAGAGGTCATAGATCTTGGAGAAGGGTTGCTCCTCTTGATCATAGAGAACAGCTGAGGGGTTTTCTTCTCTTCTTTTGCTCCTGGTCCCCTTGCTGGCATTCAGACCCATCCATTCTCCCTTCCCCCTAACTGCCCCCTCTCTGCTCCCTTGTGGCTCTCGTTCCCTTTGTCTAGCCTTGTTCCCTGGGTGCTGTGCTCCCGCCTCTAGTCTACTTCCCTTTCCCCCCATGTCTTGCTCCTAGCCCCCTGTCCTTGGCTTTGTCTCCTGCTTTCTCATTGCTGCTCCCAGCCTGGTAACCTGACCCATCCTCCTATTTATTTATTTTAGGTTTCTTCTCCCTGCTGCTCACAGAGCAGCTTGGGGTGGCTGTGTCCCAGATGCCCCGCGCCCGGGGCCCTTGACAGCGGTCTCTGAAGGAGGGAGCTGATTGAAGGGCATCAGTGCTTGATTTGTAAAACAAAAGGTGCTAGGGCTCGTGCCTGGCCTGGAAGCCCCTTATTGGGGTCCTAGAAGCATGGGGGATATTTGGAGGGGCTGGTGAAACTGCCGCACCCCACTCCACCCGCTCCTTTTCCCACCCCTGCTTTGAAGTTGGATGGGGGTGGCTGAAAAGCCGCTGGGTAGCATTAACATCCGGACTGGCCTGGCCACAGGTCAACCTGGGAAGGCTGCCCTGGACCCCACTATTTCCTGCAGTGGCCCCTGTTTTCACCGAGGCAGACTTCTGCAGCCCTGTTCCCTCAAAGTGGGGGTCCCAAACAGGACCTTTGGGGCTGAAATGAGATTCTTTTCTCGGAAAAAAATCTCATGAGATTTCGTGCTGGGGATTGAGATCTCGCTCCTGGTACGAAATCTCATGAGAGATCTCCTAAACAACAAACAAAACACCAAACTGCACACGTGCAAAATGGTGGCTGTGACCGTTGTGTGTACGTGTGGCCTTTTACCTAAATGGCGTTGGCAGCATTGGAGCGGGTTCAAAGGGGGACAACAAAAATGATGAGGGGTTTGGAAAGTAAATCCTATGAGGAAAGGTTGAAGGAGCTGAGTATGTTTAGCCTAGCGAAGAGAAGACTTAAGGGGAGACATGATAGCAATCTTCAACTATCTAGACAGCTGGGTATGTTTAGCCTAGCGAAGAGAAGACTTAAGGGGAGACATGATAGCAATCTTCAACTATCTAGACAGCTGCCACCAAGTAGATGGCAAGGAACTGTTCTGCATTGCTACAGAGGACAGAACTAGAAATAATGGGCTCCGATTACAAGACGGGAGACTTCTGTTGTATCTCATTAAAATTTCCTACCAGTAAGAGCTGTGCAGCAATGGAACACGTTGCCTAGGCTCTCTGTCAGTGGAGACAGCAATCTGTCAGGGATATTGTAGCTGTAGCCATCCTGTAGCCAAGCAGGGGGTTGGACTAGGTGACTCTTGGGGTCTCTTCTAACTCAGACATTCTCTGATTCTATATGTGAAGGGTGGGAAATTATTAGGATTTAAAATGCTGGGCTAAATACTTAGGGGTGGTGGTATTAGATCGCTCCAGCGACTCTGCTAGGGCTTCGGTTGCAGCCAGCCAAGTGCAGACTGCGATTGCGCAGGGCCCCATGTTTTTTTTTGAGGGGGGGGAGCAGGAGAGGGGCTCTTGAAATAACATGTATGTACCTGAAATGCAGGGTGCCCTCGCCCCTGAACGGGATGTTATGTTTAACTGCACATCAAAAATTAATTATGATAACGTATTCCTTTCTTGTTTTGAGGGAGCCTGTGTCCATCATTTTCCCTGGGGCCCCAACATCCCTGTCATATGTTTGTATATAAAACCCCTCTGAATTTCCTGGGAGCTTTGCGTGTTCAGATAGACTGTTCAGACTTGCAGGTTTAGCTTCAAAACAGCCCTCGTGTCCAAATTCAGGAGTTCCAGCTTTTGGAAAAGCATGTTTTTTGTTTGTTTTTTGTCACACTGTAATTAGCGAAGATTTTCTGCAACACCAGAATGGAATAAAATGTGAATTTTAGAGAGTAGGGAAGGTTGCCGCTACCTAAGGGTGCGGTGGAAATTTCACTCGTGTTCCGATTCTGTCAGAACCGGGCAGTTCGATTGTCTCGATCAGAAATCGGAACAGATGCAGTTCTCTCCGGATTTCTAGTTGGAACGATCGAAATAACTCTGGCCGTTTTACGCCTGCACAAAATGGTTTGATTGGAATTCTGATTGAAAACCTTTTGCATTCCGATCGGAATTTTGCCAGCGGTTCTGTTTCCACGGAACGGTTGTGCAGAAACGGAAGGGCTATGTTGAACCCCCCCGCCCCCCCTGCTACCACAGAAGCGTTCTCTGCGATTAGTTTGTAACTCTAGATAGTCATAAATATGTTGTCATTACTTTTGCTAGCCCAAACCAAGCTATCAGGGTTAGATAGATATCTTAGGGTTGGACTATATATGGCCAGCGTCGGAGGTTGGCAAAGTAGGGCATCTGCTGAGGGCTCACGGCCTGAGCTTTTGGCCCCCCTCCCCAACCCTGGGCAGCAGGACTGGAGTGGCAGGCAGTGCTGTCTTCCCCATGCTGAGACCACTACCGACCTGACCCAGTGGGAAGGGCACGCTGCTGAAGTGGGATAGCCGCAGGGTTCTGCATGCTGCAAATGCCACCTGCTGCCCATACTTGTCTCTTCATGTTTGTAAAAGGGTTTATGGGTTCCTATGATGTGCCTCATGACTTGTTTCCTGACCAGCACCTTCTTCTTGCCCTTGAAACCCTCATGTCGTACTATTTAAAAAAAAATGTTTTTGAGGGGGAGAAGAAAATAGTTGTTCAATAAAATTGATTTTAAACAGCCAAAGCATGGCCCTGCTTTTTGTGAGGTTTTAATAGATCTTGGCTGGTGATGATGGCTTATGGTTGTTGCGTTTCTTTGTTGTTCAGAAGTTTGAGATGTTTTCCTGTTAATTCAACCCTGCTCCAAAGGGGTGGAGCTAAAGGAGGAAGGGGTGGGACTAGAGGATGGGGTGGAGTAGGGGTGTGGTTAGAGGAGGACTGGGCGGGGCAAAAGGGGGGTGCCCACTGATACTCTGTTGTCCAAGGGCCCACAAAAACCTGGAGCTGCCTAGATGACCCCTTAAATTCTATGATCAAGCTGCTATTGATTATTGACTCTCCTTTTCCAGTACGACCGGTCTGGCATAGAAGAAAATGCCTTCGAAGCTCTGGAAAAAGATTTCCAAGATGTTATCAACGAACTTACAGGAGACAAAAGCCTGGACAAATTCCGGATGGAGTACGAGAAGCTCCATGCCGTTATGAAGAAATCCTATGAAAACGAAAGGCGCCTCATGTCGAAATGCAGGGAGCTGAACGCAGAGATTGTGGTGAATTCGTCCAAAGTAGCCGCTGCTCTGAAGCTGTCGCAGGACGATCAGGCGACGATTGCGTCGCTGAAAAGGGTAAAGAGTCATTTAGTGCATTTAGGTTAGGTCGGAGTAGGTCCGACCTGACCCAGTGGGTTCAGTTGCGTTCCACTGGGCCTGTTAGGTTGTAGACCTCTCATTGCTTCTATTTCATGGCTGTCCAGTGCTCTGTTGCAGTCGATTTTGTTGTGTGCATTCCCCCTTTGCTGATAGTCGCATCAAAGCTACGTAGTGAACCAGCCCATTGAGAATGACCATCCCTCTCTCTTCTAGAGGGGTCAATCCACCCGGTTAGCAGGGCTATACAAGGGTGAATGCTCTGCCATTGACCATGCTGCAGATGACACGTGTGTTCTAGGCTCATTAGAAGTTTCTGGCAACAAAAACGGAGGTGATCCCTGTTGCCATTAAAACAACAATTAAACGAGCCAGTCGAGATATTTTTATCTGGCTGCCTCGTGATTTTCTGCACATCTTTCCCAGAAATTTTCTGAATGGTCGTTAGCATAAATAGCACGTTGGAGCGGGTTATACAATAGGTGGCAGTGTATTTTTAAAGGCCTGATTACACGTTGTAATTATCTAAGAGGCGCGTGACATTTTCTGCATTCCCTCCCGTGGATAATATGTGCTTTTTGAAAAGAAAGGTTTCTGCCATCAGAGAGATTCCCCATCCTTTTATTTCGAGTTTAAAGGCGGTGACTTTTCTCTTCCTTCCCCCGCTGAAATTAAGTAAACACACAACTATTTGACACTGTGTGCGCACAACGGCGTTCGAGTCAAAGCCAATGGCAAACTTTTAACTAGGGGATTTCAGCTATTAATATATCACCCTTGAGGTATGTGTGTACTAATCCCGTTGATAGTGTTATAGAGAAGAGGGCGCAGCAGTGTTGTTTGAAGGTGAGTAATCATTATGTACCTGATGAGTCCCATCGGCATCAGTGGAGTTGCCTGTGTGAATTTGCACTGGAGCAAAGTCACAAGCTCAAGATGAAGGGGTCTAGCCAACTTCTGTTGGAAGTCAAAAAACGATTCCACTAAGCCGCAGTGCTGAGACCATGTAATCTGTCTGCACTTGTCCCATCAACGCCCATGGGAATACAGCAGGATAAGTGGGTTTAGGATGATGGCCATTGATTGTAGCAGGACCTGGACCAGACTCTGCATTTGGACCCTGCTTGTGTTTCAGATACCATACCAGGTGACCAATGGGCTACCTAAGTACTTGATCAGGTACCCAATTACCTGAAAATAGCAGGTGTTAGAGATTTACCCTATCAGTACTAATTGCTAAATAGGTAAAGCAATCGGGACAGTAAGTTGAAAAATCGGAAGTTGGAAAGTTGGGATGAAAAATGGAATTTTGATACGTTGTGTAGACTGTCGAGCGCTAACCTAGCCCCATGTTACCAGGTGGGGTCAAATGCCGCAATTTCGATGGGTTTGCCCATTTTTGCGGGGTCCTTGGTTCAGCTCTAGCTAACACAGACCACAGGGGCCTGTGTAGAGCTATGTTGACGTCCATGGACTTCCTACGCCATCGAATTTCCTACCGCAACGGCCCTTGACACGTACTTGGGGCCTAAACGTTCAATCCCTCCAGCCAATGAGTCTCTACCTTGTTGTGGGCAAGACCTGCCAACACATTCTTAACAAATCTGGGACCCACCTTAAAAAAATCCCAGAAGGGGCCTGGGGCATCAGTGGAGGAAATTGGGGGAGGGGAGCAGTCTTGGGAGTGGTGGTAGCAGGGGAGGGTGGGGGAGCAATTCAGCAGTGGCAGCAGCAGGAAGCTGATCATAGGCTGCCGGAAGTGGGAGCCAGAGAGGGGGTGGGGGAGGGGGAGCTACAGGGAGCCACAGCCCTCCTCTCCTCTCCCACTCTGGCTCTGAGTGGTTCAAGTTGCAGGAGGGGACATGGCAGGGGATGTAACGTGATGCATCTGTACCAGGGCTGGTGGGCCTCAGTCCCCGGACCCTCTCAGGATCCACCCTCCTGGGACCCACCTGTGGGTCCTAACCCCTTGGTTGAGAACCAGTGCCCTAAACCAAATAGTGTCTGAGGGTCCGTAATTCCCAGGCGGGTGCGCGGGGCAATGCCTTAGAGGGATGGAGCAGAGAGGCAGGGATGGTGTAACCACACCCATTTCTGAGCCATGACGTCACAAAGTTTGGAAAGGGACGAGGTGAAACTCCCTCTCCCCATCTATGTCGGGCAATAGACAGACATAGGGTGATGCCCAGAGAGAAGGTAAGTCCCGCCCCCCATCCCAAACCTAGGGCGTTTATAAACGAGAGGCTACCCTGCATGGTCACCCAGGAACCACTCATCCGACCGCCTGCCTGGAGGTGGAGCAGGGGGATGCACGCTCCCGTGAGTCACTCAGCACCTGCTCATGGCTACGCACAGAGCACTGCTGGGAAATCCAGACTGCCCTGTGTGGAGCAAGCCCCCCAAGTGTGTGGCAACAGGCACTCGCGCATCCCCTGGCCGTATGAACTGAAGTGGCCACCCACACCAGCAGACAGGTCTGTGGGCAGGGGACACGGCCTTTTGCAAGTCGCAGGAACAGGCCGGAAGCACTGGGGAGCCTGGTTTGGACCCCCGCCCCCCTTTGAAATGTCAGTTTCATAGGCCAGCCCGATGTGCTTCCCCCTCCCGCATGGCCCATAGCAGGGGGAGTGCAAGGTGACTGTCATGGTAGCCATTTTGGGAGCCGCCCATTAGAACCCCTCCCCGCTCACTCCACCTGAGTGACTGCTCTGAGCTGTGCCGCTCAGCGGTCACGAGCCTTTCTCGTTTAAAAACCCCTCTAACGTTAAGCATTCGCAACAGCCAGAGGATTGCATCCAGAATTCCCTATGGCCTTAAACCAGAGTCGCAAAACTAAAAACCAAAGAGTTCTAGAAATGCAAAGGCAAACACTTCTTTTAGAAACAAACAAAAACCATCTGCTCCCAGTCGTCCACTGGTGTAAACTGGCCTAACTTGATTGTCTCAGTGTGTTGCATATGCACTGACCAAACTTAATTAGTTCACGGGGGGAAGAGGGGAGAAAACTGATGTAAACCTAAGCATGAAAGGAAACTGTATTATTCATTAGCCCGGATGAAACAGAATTAGTCTCCAGCTTTATAGTCTCTTCGGAATCCCATTGAATTTTAAAAATCTTTCTCCCCTGCCGTCCCTAGGAGATTGAAAAGGCCTGGAAAATGGTGGACGCGGCCTACGACAAGGAGCAGAAAGCCAAGGAGACCATCCGGTCCCTGAAAGACGAAATCACGAACTTGACTAAATTAGTGGAGCAAGGATCTGGATTGTCACTGGGACAAGAGCACAAGTAAGCTGCCTCCGAGAGAAGGGTGTGTGTGTGTGTGTGTGTATGTGTGAGAATGAATTATGGTGATTGGCCACTGTCCGAGACAGGATGGTGGGCTTGATGGACCATTGGTCTGACCCAGGATGGCACTTCTTATGTTCTTAGGGTTGCTGCAGTACACACGCAACAAACAAGGTAGACACCACACTCTCAGGTTCGGGTCACTAGGCTTTTATTGTTTAGGGACTGGAAGACGAGGGACACTGGATCCAGATCTGTCCCTGACCAGGAGAACCAGCAGCATAGACCCTCCTGGCTAGCCAAGATGGTTATAAGGCACTGTACACACCAAGAGTCTCTTACACAGCACATGAGAGCTCCAGACAATGGGAAGGGTGAACAAAGGAGAAGGAAGGGGGTGAGTCAAGATCTTAATTCAACAATACCTCCTAGGACGGTGGGAATAGGCGTTCGCATCTACAGGTTCAGTAAACAAAGGGTGCTCAAGCCAGGGAGGTGCCCATGGCCACTAGATTTGATTAGCAAGACACCCTTCTAGGCTCATACAAGGACATCAGCTGCTTGTCCTTACAAGACCTTTGTTGATTTTATCCCTATATGGAGCTGTAGACTGCTATGGACATGCCGGAACATGTCAACAATGATTATGGAGGGGAACTCCTGCATCTGATTCTCCATTGTCCTGTGCAGTGGCCCAGCAAAGTTGTAGGGGTGCTCAGGCTCATGTCCCATATATGGGCCGTCCTAAGGGCAAGGGGTCGGAACAGGGTTGGGTCAAGAACCATTTCCGGCTAATCGAGAAATGTTTACTGAGATCTCAGCAAGATCTTGGTAATGTTCTGAGATCTTGTGAGAATCTTGAGAAATAAAAAAAACAAACCCTGGTCTGCGCATGCGGAAAATGATATGCCGCGGCTGTTCTGTGCATGTGAAGCCCTTTTTTAAACTGGTGCTGATGCTGCTGGCGTCGTTTTGGAAAAGGACTGTGCATGCACAGAACAGCCCTGGCAGCCATTCCGTGCATGCGCAGTGGGCTTTAATTATTTATTTATTTTGTTCGCCGTGAGGCAGCCGCCTCCTTCGCGAACCTGCCTCCTGGCCTTCCTCCGCAGAGAAGCAGTTGAGAGTGGCGAGGAGTCTAAGAGCAGCCCTCCTGGACTAGAAGAGAAGCAACCTGATGAGAAGTTGTTTTTTGTTTAAATAAATAAATAGGTGTGTTGGGGTGAGAGCGAGATTCTCGCTTTCCTCAGCCAGATTTGGGGCAATTCCCGGCTCGTTCCCGTTGGCCAGAATGAGCCGAGAACCCTGATTCTTGTTGAGAAAAGTGAGCATCCGAGACGTGAGCATCAGCCCTAGGATGTGGTCTCCAGGGCCAAGGCTTACTCAGGCAGACAGCACTGCCCCTACTCCCAGTGCTCCTCCCTCCTGAACGTCAGCAGCCCTCCCAGGAAGGAAGTTTTCAGAGTGTGTGGGGGCAGCACCAGACCTTCACCCACTCTGAAAACTTCCTTCTTGGCGGGGCCCTTTGCGAGCAGCCTGAGAGCCCCATCGAAATGTTCAGTAGACCGGAGCAGAGAGCTGCCCGCCCTCTGCCCACTGTGAAAATGTCCTAGCAGCTCTCCAGTCCCTTGCAGAGGGCCTGCTAAGAGTCCAGGATCCGGGCTCCACTGAGCCCTTTTGCTCCAGGGCTGCTCCGTCCCTGCTCCTGCAGCTTGCATGTCTTTTCTGACCTGTGCCTGCGACCATTTATACTGTTAGCAGGGTCTGATAGACAGGATACTGGCCTGGTAGTTAGGAGTGCTAGTCCCGGCTCTGCCACCAACCTGCTGGGTGACTTTGGGCAAGTCACTTCACCTTCCTGGGGCGTCTTTTTTCCCCTTCCTCCTTTGTTTGTCTGGTATATTTACCTGCTAAGCGCTTTCTCTCTTCCTGTGTTTGCACATTTCTAGTACAGCAAACCCCTGAGATTTACCGAGGTCTTAAGGTGATCCTATAATAGAACTAAAAACGATCACGTGGCTACTTCGTTCTAGTAAAACGTCCCAACGAAACGTGCATTGTCAGGATCAGACGTTTTGACTGTAAACTCCTAGGATCTGAACGTGTCTTTGGTGTAAAGTTGGGTGAAGTGCTGGGGGGTGGAGAGATGCTGAATCCGCCTGCCTCCCCCTGCAACAATCCTGAAATCATTTGAAAACGCAACTCGCAGATGCTCGAAACTGTAAAAGAAGCTTACTGCTGTGTAAGGGTTTATTTTTCTAGAGTCTGCAACTTCCCCATCTATTTTCCCCCTTCCTTCCTTCCTTCCTGAAGTCCTAGTGAGATGTCTTCAATCAAGTCACCTCCAAACCTTTTGTTTTGCAAAGTAGAATCAACTGAGATAAAAGTGACTCAGTTCAGTGAGCTGATTAGACATTCCCTCCCTCCCCTCCATACCCACTTTCTCCAGCAAGGTTGGAAGTGCTGGATGTTCTTTGGGATTTAAAAATTAGGTGAGATGTTTTAACAGGGACAGGCGTTCGAGATGGGTCTGGCCTTTTAAGAGGCGGTAGCGCTGGCGGAGAGCAGGCGCTAAGAGGAGTGTTGGCGATAGTAATCTTGAGGGATAGCACCTAAGCACACCTCCGCTGAAGGCTTAAGTAGAGCCAACGAGGTCCACAAGCTTCTTGTTCCTCAGTCATAAAGGTAGAATGACTGGGCATTGGTAGAGAGCAAAATCATGTCTCTGTCCTCATGGTTTTCTCCAGCCTAGCTGCTGGCAGGCAGGCTTTCACATGTAGATCAGCTCTCAAGATGGCTTTAGGATAGAAGGGACCCAAGGTGACTCACTGGCCATTTTAATTTCTTCCCCTTCTTTGTGTCTCTTCCCGCCTTTGGAGAATCGTGGGGCCGGTCACGTAGGCAGCCCAGGCAAACATGGAAGTCAAATCTACATTTCAACAGGGCTGTCTGTCAAGAGTCCTCAATACTACCCATCCTTTATCTCTCTTTGTATTTCCTGGAGCTTGTCACGTGTTACAGCTGTGATATGGGTTTTGCCGTTCTCCATTGTAACATTACATGCATGTGGGACCTTGGCCGATCTAGCCCTTGAGCTTAAAAGAGAGCTGTAGAGGGACTAGGTCTGAGCTGCTACTGGAAGGGATCTGAGAGATTGGGGGGTGGTTTGGCTAGTTGGCTCCAGGAAAGACTGTACCCATGGGGCAAGCAAGGGCGTTTAATGCATAGGCACCCAAGCTCCTGAGTGAAAGGCCTATGTGGGCTATTTATGTGTATGCTTAGTGAAGGGCTGGGTGGCTGTATGAGGTAAAGATCCTGTGTGGTCTGGGTTCTTGGGGGAGCTTGATCCTGGCAATACTTACCCCATCGTGACCCTACCCTGTGATAGATATGAATGTTGATTTTCCCCTTGTTCTTAATATTGGATAAAATCCCCCCCTTTGTTCTCCAAACCCTATAATTACACCCACGGTGTCCTTTATTTGTGTCTTGATTTCATCAGTGCAATTGCACCCACCAGCTGGAATGCAGCCTGGACGCAGTTGTGTGTAGGGATTATAGGGGAAACTCTGGGGATGCAGAGTGACCGATTGGGGGACGAGAGGAGGAATAGTTCACGTCTTGTTGTCCCCTTGCTATGGGGGAATTGATGGGTGTCTCAGGAGGAGACTGGCCGAATGAGAAACAGGAAGGTATTGGTGACAGCACCGGAAGGTTACATTTCTGACACCACGGTGTCCCTTTGGTGTTAGGGTTCTCAAACTGGGGTGTGTAGGGTTGCCAGATAGGCCAATTTTGACCGACCCTTTATGAAAAATACATGTTGCAGAGCTGCACTAGTGCCGGTTCAGCCCTGCACCTTGTGTTTTTCAGAATTGGCTGATAAAAATGTGCGTATCTGGCAACCCTAGGTGGGTGAGCCCCCCCCCCCCAAGCGGGGCCCTGAAGGAATTTTAGGGAAGGGGGGAATGTGAGAAGAGCACAGCTGGCAAACATCTATTTCAGGGGTGGGGAACCTCAGCTCTGGGGGCCAAATGCTGCCTGCGGCAAGTTTTTATGTGCCCCCCCCGTTTCCAGTTCCTGGATCTGCCCTCCCTGGATCTAATCATCTCTACTCCATTTTTGTCCTCCTTGACCTCTCTGCTGCCTTCGATACTGTTGACCACTCACTCTTGCTGGATTCACTTCTCTATCTATACCCTGTCCCTAGGCAAACTCATTGCCTCCCATGGCTTCCAATATCACCTCTATGCTGATGAAACTCAACTCTCTCTCTCTACTCCCTCTCTCTCTCCATTTATTCAAGCTCGCCTCACCAGCTGACATCTCTACCTGGATGTCTCAATGTCAACTCAAACTGAACATGGCTAAAACTGAACTCCTTATCTTCCCCCCTCATCCTTCCTCTCCTTCCTCACTGTCAATAACTATTGATGGAGTCACCATCCTGCCTGTCCCCCAAGCCCGTAGCCTAGGCTTCATCTTTGACTCACCCCTTTCTTTTAAACCCTACATTGACTCTGTTGCTAAATCCTGTCGCTTCTCCCTCCATAACATTGCTAAGATTCGCCCTTTTCTCTCTGTCTCGTCTGCCAAAACTCTTGTTCATGCTCTGGTCATCTCTCGCCTCGATTACTGTAACCTCCTTCTCACTGGCCTTCCCCGGTCTCACCTTTCTCCCCTCATCTCTGTCCCAAACTCTGCTGCCAGGGTCATCCACCTTGCCCGTCGCTTAGACAACGTGCAGCCCCTCCTCTCCTCTCCTCACTGGCTCCCCCTTCCTGAACGAATCCTGCACAAGCTCCTAGTCTTCACGTACAGAGCTCTTCACAACCTTGCTCCCTCCTACCTCTCTGCGCTAATTTCCCTCCATACTCCAGCCCGTGCACTCCGCTCCTCCTCTGTCCCCTCTCTTGCCTCCCCTGCTCCCCTAACCGCCTTTGTCCCTTCTCCCTCGCTGCCCCCCATGCCTGGAACTCCCTTCCTGCCCACATCTGCCTTACCCCCTCCCTTTGTACCTTCAAATCCCTCCTCAAACCCACCTCTTCTGCTCTGCCCTCCCCGACTCCTCGCTCCCCTCACCTAACTCCTGCTGATCCCCTCCAACCGGTACAATCTGTTACCTGAGCTCTGTGTACTCCTATCCTCACCACATGGACCAGCCAGCCGTCATTCTCGGTGTAACCAAGCCAAGCGCGAGCATCTGGGACCTCGCATCCTCGTGAATGTTACACTCCTTGTCTCTCCCTCTGTTCCCCTTCTTTGGTCTCCCCTCCCCCCCTCAGATTTTAAGCCCTTGGGCAGGGACCGTGTCTATTCCATTACTTTGTAAAGTGCCAGGTACATTGCTGGTGCTATATAAATGCTTGCTAATAGTAATAATAGTTCCTACCTCCAATCACTGAGAAAACTGTGCTCTGGGTAACGGATCAGAGACATGCACATAAGAGCAGAGGATGGATCCACGGCACAGATCCATGATCCACAGCAGGAAGGACCTTTGTCTCGGGGCCCACGTGGGGAGGGGCCCCCACAGATGATCCCGGATCATTTGGGCCCTTGCCGTGTGGGCCCCGGGAATCCCTCCTGCCTTGTTGCGGCGTGTGTTTAAGGGCTACAGTGGAACCAGTGCAGCCCTGCAATGTGTATATTTCACACGTCTACTGATTGAAAGGGAAGGGTCGGCAATACCGCGTGGGAGGTAACTGCTCCGCACGCTGCATGAGCCGCAGCGCGTGGGAGTTGGGAGCAGGCGGTGGCCATGAGGCAGGTCTGGGGTGTGTGTGTGGGCTCGGTGGGGCCAGGCGACCTGTGGGGGGTGTCTGTGGGGGGGGGGTACAGTCCATTTCTAGCCTGATTTCCATCACGCATTG